>JAVKTW010000003.1:0-23672 GCA_032191455.1 Microsporidia sp. MB | reverse complement strand
TTCTTCTTATTATATTGTATTTATTACATAGCATGAGATGTATGCATCTTACTATGTCATTATGCCTTCTCATGAATTCATTATAAAGCATTCTGTCACATTAACTTGTTCAACATCTATGTTTTTCCGAAAATTCCTAATTGCCTCTGATCCACTATTTCATGTTAATTATTCTTGAGAGTTATATACTTATAATGTATCTATATTGTTCACTTATTAGAATTCTGTTATTCATTATGTTTATAAAATAAATTCTACATTCTGCTACATATAACCTTTCATACTAATTTCTTATGATCTAGTGATCTAGTTAATTAATTAGATCAGAAAGCCGAAGAAATACTAAAAGATAAGTTACAAATTGAAAAGAATAGAATATTTATTACTTATCTAATCTCTTGGTATAAACTTGACTATTTCTTCAACGCTGCTTTTTATGCTGGAGAGGTCGTTATTATTTGCTGACTTTACAATTACATTACCTTCTGATTCATAGATTGAATTTCCATTAACAAGAACAAATAGTATTGGCTTTTTAGATACCTTGACTTTTTCATCCTTATCCTTTAGGAGTACAATAGCATTAGCCATCTTGGAATGCATCTCGTCTATGTCATTTAGCAACTCTTCATCCTTGACAACCTGCAAAAATACCTCGGTGTCTTTAAGAGTAACCCTGTATTCTGCAAATGAAAGGTCCTTCATTGGAATACCAAAAACCTCCTTGAGAAATCTTTCTTTGTTTTCATTCGACCCTGATACATAAATGACGTACTTTTTGGTTGTTCTACAGCAATTGAAGATTGACATGGGTTAAAAAATGGAATAAAATAAGTATGAAAAGAAAATTTATAAAAGCCATAGCTTTAACAGAGTTTTATTAAATTTATGGCTGAATTATTAAAATGGCTATAATAGGGCAAACAATTAAATTTTTAAGGTATTCGATAGAGAAACAACTAAATAAAACATTTAATTGTTAAAAACTACAACTTAATCCATTTAAAAGGTAGTAGAAGATGGAATTAAATTTCCAAAGGAACATATAACTAAGGGCGGCCTGTAGATATGTATGAATGTATGTACCTTAGTAGGTAGATAAAGTATCTAATCCTATTAAAGGTGACATGTTTCTTTTTATAAACAATCTTTCAAGAGACCTAATTGCCTATTGCTAATAACTTATTTTGTTGAATTCATAAATGATATTAGATCATCTCTTACTTCTACCTTTCTCTAGTATTCTTTCAATAGGTAATTAAAAGAGTAAAAATTTTACTTATCCTAGTACAGAAAATACTTTTATTATCAAACTTATAGACAGTTTCAAACATTTGATTGTATTAGGCAATAAAACAGCAAAGATAAATCGTCTATAGGTTCAGGTTATTGTTTATACATTTTAGCCTAAACTATTACGGAGTCCTTTAAAGATCATATGTCATATGCATGTATTATTTAAATAGTTTTTTAAGTAAAGTGATCAAATAGAAACCTTGACAGTAGTTTATATTCATTTATCCTCTGTCTTTCTAAAAGTAACTTGTACCTGAATCATGGTAATTTACACATCAAATGTTATTCATATTTAATCCGTTGGCAATTGTAATTCCATAAGCTAATACAACATATTCTTTTACTACATACTTGTTATAATAGGTCTGAATTAGTTTAATGGATCCTGTTAGTTATTTCTCTTTTCTTGCTGCTTTAAACAGATTAATTCGTAGTATTGTAACTTTGAGTCTATTTTTATACTAAGATCAGCTCTTTTCTCTGCATCGTTGTTAAGTATTACCCATTGGATTTAGTTTGATTCAGATCTCCTTGCTATAGATCAATAAATGTATATACTTTAAACCCACATTATGTATGCTGGTACAGCTATGAGTTAATTCTAGTGTTATGAGTAAATGATCTACTATTATACTTTATAAGTTACAATAAAGTACAATTCTACTTTTCGAATATGACTGGGATTTTCAAAAAGATATAAAAATTATTGCTAAATTATCAATTTTAAAATGAATCTGCATGGCAGATTAAAATACTTGAATAGCTTAGTCTATTCTTTATAACATGTGTTTTACTTTAAAAGGTAGATTAGTTTGTTTCTAATCAACGACAGTCATTGACTAGTTAGCTAGTTTGTAACCTATGATATTTAGATTACTTTAGGCTACAAATAATTTTAACGTCTGGAATAATGATAGTAGGTCTTGCATGCAATCAATAAATTTTTATTTAAAAACTAATTTTATCAAAGGGTTAAAATACTAATATTATTCTTTAATGAAATCTTTCGTATAGTTTTCTTCTACCTTTGTATCTTCTGGCACCTATTCAGACTCTACTGTATTACATAACTTAGGAATCTAATCTAGGTATCGTCCCACAATTTTCTTCTAGAGTCAAATGAAATACTCTCCCATGTCTTTAAATACCTATTTACTGGATTTTATACATTTAAGAACTATGGTAATGAGTTCTCTTAGGTAAATCTAGTGCAATAATATCCGATTTAGTGCCATAATTCAGGGCTTTATCTTTTCTTCATCTTATACAGATAAGCCAAATGATTCGCAGGTATATCATACTTCCTTTTTTTTCTATTTCTACTGCAATGAGTAGTGCTTGACTGGTAGTTCACACTTCGATGATAGTTATTGTTATCTTAAAACACTATCTGTTTAGAGATAGATTACTTGTGCGATAGACCAAAGACACGTTTTAAATATCTTCAAATTTTACAGGCAATTCTTTTGGCTCTAATTTATTACATAGCTTAGGTATTAAATATTTTTATTTTATAATCATTTACATTGGTAATTAACAAATGCTGTCATATATGCCTTTATAGAGACATAGCTTTATTAGATCTAGCCATTTTTACAATGTTAATCTACAGCTGCAATTAGCTATTTTTTGGCATTTATTCAAACCTTTACTTTATTACTAGTTTTTATCTAATTCAATATCATAGATGAAAGATTTCCTATAGCACCACTTAGATCTATATGATGCAGTACCTACTTAATAAGAAGACAATGGAGAGTATTGCATTCGACTATATAAAAAAAGTGGAAGAAGATAATAAAGATCAAATACTTAAGCTATGTAATACAGTAGATACCAAAGAAATTATTGAATAGACAAATGTAAAACAGTAAGACAATGCCAAAGTGGTCAGTAAAGAACAATATGAGTATTTTAACCCTTAAATAAATTATTCAATAAGAAGAAACATATGAGATCGAATACTTAAGCTATGTAATACAGTAGATACCAAAGAAATTTTAAATAGACAAAGGTAAAACAGTAAGACAATGCCAAAGTAGTCAGTAAAGAATAATGTGAGTATTTTAACTAATAAGATAACGTTTCTTATCAAATATTAGTATTTTCTATTCATGTCTTTCTGTTAATATTTCTAGACTTAAGTTTTTTTTATTTCAACATTTGTAACTAACCCTAATCTCATATTTATTTCTTTTTTTAACTAAAGTAACCTTTTGGTTACTTTTGATTGAGTAATATTCAGCCCATGGCATATCTGAGATGCTCTGCTGCACTTATGCAAAAAATAACATTACTGCAAAAGCATTCATCAAAAGTATATGTAAACAAGGATTCTATCTCTTCATCTAGCATCTGCTTGATATCGAAGGACATTACAGACACTGAGTTTTCTCTTTCTACAAAAGACTTTTGTGAGCTTTTGAGAGTAGGTGCAAATTTTGAGATAGAAGACGATATATTATTCTATTCTCAACCCTATTCAGTGGGAGAAGCTAGGGGAACAATATGTAAAAGGTTCGATCTATTAGACCTAAAGTACAACTACAGCTTTGGACAACCACTATGCACACTTAAGCTTACTAATTTTTTATCTATAAGCACCGACAAGACTCTATTCACCTATATCAATGGCAAAGTTATTCTTGAAAGTAGCGAGTATGTGAAAACAAGGATTTGCTTATCTGCATGTAAACTAGAAGGATGTGATTTTTTCCAGTTAGAAGTCAAGGGAAGTGATCTTAAAATAGTGAATGAAGTGGAAGAAGAAAAAATTGTAAGTTTTTATGGCGACTTTATTGTCGTTTTTGGGTTAGGAAACACAGTCACAACAACAGTCATAGTTAAAGGTGTTTAGTAATATCTTACCAAAGCCATGCCTGTTTTACAAAACCTTTTAACTATACTTTTTACCTTGTTTTCTTTTAATTAGCTACTAGGGTAAGAATCACTTATTAGGAGAAAAGAAGTCTTTTATAAGACTTTACTTAATAAAAATTTATTTACAAGTTAGTTAAATGTTAACTACAGAGGTAGAGTACAGGAAAATGCAGATAATTTTCCAATTGAAATTGTAGATGAAGCTTTTAGAGTAATAAAGGTCATACTCTAATTAATTAGTCAAAATAGCATATTTCCAAAAATAAATCGTTAGCTTAAAAAACCTACAGAAATAGTCTAAACTTAGCTTATGTTTGACAAGTTAAAAGAAAACAAGTAATTTATTGATCAGTCAATATTAATAAATTTATTTAAGGACTATTTGCAATGTTTATTAATTCTGAACTTTACCATGCCTATCTTATTTTAGTTCTTTCTCGTTACTTGGCTTGCTTTCTAAATCATTTGACCTCTTAGGTGAGCTTTTACTCTCTTTCATATCCACTTCTGTAGTCAAGAGAAATACTCTATGCTTCTTTAAGATGACTTAAGATTGCATATACGCTCATCTATTGTTCTACTTCTTTAAAGTATTATTAATGTGTTATGGTGACTATACCATTACCCACTGAATAATCCTTATATTCAATTTATGAAGTTGACCAAGGTGAGTAACAACTATGTCATGCTTACGTTTCTTTTTTGTTTCAGCACCAAGTAGCTTATTATACCAATCTCTATAACTGTTATAGACTTGCTCTTATTCAAAAAATGACCATGTCTGGTTTACAAGCTTTGATTTTAATAGCAGTCTTCGTTCTTGTATCTACGTCGATTGCAAGATTGATCAATTAGTAAAAATTCATAAGAGGCGTAACAATTTTTTACTATTTTCATGAAAAGCAATTAGAATTCTTTAAAGTAATTACATGAGTCTATTCGACTTAATTATCTACTTGTAAATTTGCTTTTTTTGTGTTTCCACTGATGTTATAAAATAGACAATAATATTTTATTACTATTGATAGGATTTATGTTATGGCCTTTAGAAGAAATCTGATCTTACTTTTATGTTTTTTGTTGTATTTCATTAGCAAATCGTTTAAGGTACAAACACAGCATATTCTTCACATTAACATAAATTAGTAAAATTATCATTTTCCAATAATTAGCTTATGTAGAAGCATTAATTATCTCTGATTCTACTTTTTATGTTATCCATTCTTATTTTATCTGCAGTTTTATTCAAGATTACGTGTGTTATCTACCATGCATTCAGTCCGATTAAGTGCAGGCTATTGGATAAAGGTAAATAAATATAATATTATTCAAGCGTTGATTTATTTATGTTTTTAATCTGTGACAACTTTCTTATTGTCTTCTTCTAAGTTTGTCTTCACTGGCACTTCATCACGCTCTGCCTCGGCACATAACTTAGGGATTTGTTCTAGGTATCTTCTTCCAATCATCCACTACTATATTCAAATGAAATACTGTCCATTGTTTTATTAATGACTATGCACTGCATCATTTACATAAAGTGATGTGATCACAGGTTCTTTTATGTACTTTTTGTGCATCTTAATAACTATACCATCCCATGTCATAACCCATGGTATTATCCTGGTTTTCATATTACACAGTTGACCCAGGTGGTTACCAGGTATATCATACTTCTTGGACAAATATAAAAATGAACTAAAGTTATTGGCTACTAAATTGATCTGTTTGACTAGATCTCTTAAAATTTAATTTTACTTATTAACTAGATGAATTGTCAATCATAACCAAAGTTTGATAAATGTAGACTTTCCCTGGTCGGTAGTTGATCTATAATATATTAATAAGAATACGTTAGTGTTACGTGTTATATGTTATTTTTTATATATATCAAATATCTTTCTCCTAACCTTAGATTAAAAATTTTTAAAGACCAATTAAAGATGTTTCAGAAAATCACTGATTATATCTGTAGCCTTTTCAAGCATTCAAAATAAGTAACAAGTAGAATTCACTGTAAACTATTGCACCAATCAATTATAAAACTAAAAATTAATCAATTTTAATGTAGTCAGCAATTTATGCATATTACTTTAAAAGAAAATATCTCTCTAATTTAGTTTTGTACTCAATGTTAAGATACATTTCTAAATAGAAAGCCATCACTCCCTTTTTATTTCTTCTTTTCTTATTAAAAATTTTCTCCTTTTTTCTTTAAAAAAAAATTTTTCAAATAGGGGTATGGTAAAACTCGATGTCATCGGATCCACTGCCATGTACGGCATCTACATAGGAGTAGGTGTATACGTACTCAGATCTATCTTATCCATTATCTTTGGATACATCTACTTCCCAGTTGATTACGCTGGTCCCTCTTACTACTTCTGGAGACACAAGTTCTGTGATCAGACTATTGCTAGGTCTTCTTTCGATCCTATTGCCAAAAACGCAGACAACCAACAAGAGCCATTCTTAACTTACATCCAAACTGTTCAACCATTCGATAAAAACAAGAGTATAAAGCAAGATTTAGAAAAAAAATCAAAGTCTTTGGCTAAAGCCGAAAAAGATCTTGCTGAGGCTCTAAAGCTTACATCAAGCAAGAAACAAGAAACTGTTGATGCTGCACAAGAGAAAGTTAATAAATTGAAGAAAGAAGTTGAAGATTTATCAACTAAAGCTTTACTATCTCTTGAATTTAATTCTCTTGGATTTACTGCTCTTCTCAATACACCAGGATTTTCTGAAGGATTTGCTTATGATGCTAAGAAGAACTACAAGATATTTAAACAATTTCAAAAAGATAATGAAAACAAAGTTATGGAAGCGGATTTCCACTTTTTAGCTTTTAGACACTTGTTCATTAAGTACTTAAAGCATATCAAACCTTCCTCTAAAAATTGGTCCACTATTGCAACTGATCAACTTTATAACTTTATAGAATGTTCCCCTGAATCAGATAAAACTTTTACCCCTGATCAGATTTTACAGGTGAATCAATCAAGTTTAAAAGAATTCTCTGTTACTATTGATGGAAAGTATTATTCAATCTACATCCCATCATCTTACATTGATTCTATTAATGGATACTTTTCTGCTGCTAAATCGTTCAAAAAACTAGTAGCTAAAATGATGGCTGCTGAAACTCCTATGTTTAAAGCTGTTGACAACAAATTAGTTTTCGGCGGTAAAGATTACTTTAGCTATATCATGAGCATTTGCAAAAGTATTGGTTTATCATCATTTTTTGAAACAAATGGTAATTTTGACGAACAATTGTTTAAAGAAAAAGTTGAGGCCTTTTTCACAAGAATTGGTTCTATTAAAGCTACTCCTCTTGACATCCACATCTTGAACAGAATTTACTCCTTTTACTTAATTACCCACTCTGACATTAATTATGCAGTTCAAACTAATGATCATATCAAGGAGAACGCAGAGATTCAAGCAAAGATTGATAAGGTTGCCGATGTAATGAAAGCTAACAAAGATAACAAAAATTCTTCTATTTATCAAACAGCTAGCAGAAAACATAGCGTTCTTGTTAAATCCTTTGAAAAGAGACTAATTGAACAAAGATTTAACGCTTTCTCTGAGATTATCGCCAGAAACTTAGGATCCAAGGGTTATGTTCTTGACTCTAAGGAAGATTCTAGAATTCCAGTCCTTAAGTACTTTGTCTACCCATCGGTATACAAGACTAGTAAGAAAGCCAAGGTTACTAGCCCATTCAGTTCTAGTGCTGTCAATGCTTCTTAATTAAACAGCTTTAAAGATTTTTTGTTTTATTTTCTCTATTAATAATTATTAAGAATTTTAGTCCTTGTATGACTCTGCTCTCAAATTGATATGCTTACTATCATGACTACAGACTTTCAGTGCTTTTCCTTTCTTGCATTATGTAGCTATATCAAGAGCTGATTTTGGTTAAGAACTGAATGTTACACAATAAAGTAATTCTTAAAAATCCTATGCCTAAACTAGGGTAAATCATTAGATCCATATGTTTTATTATGCTTTTGCTATTTTTAGAGATACCGTACTGTGTTATATGAACTAAAGTTAGTAAAGCTCGTAAACCTAAAGATAATTCGTTTATATTGAAATTATAGCCTCAGTTATATAGGAACTACTTTTTTTTCTATCGTGTACTTAAATATAAGTTGAACTGCTCTTACGTATTTATAATTTATTGTTTAACCTGTAAGCTTACAAATAGTAAAACTTCTTCTCACTTGTTTTATTACAGCCTTTTGTACTCCCTATGTCTCTGTGTATTTTAGATGTAGCCCTGATCCATATAATGGCTTAACAATTTGACATGATATGCTTCTTTTTACACTGATAACTAGTCAATTGCTTTTTATTGTTTTTAAAACTTTTTAGTACACCTCGTTAATTTCAATAGTGTAACATTACGTTATTTTTTAGATCTTGCGCATTGATATAAGTCCTCGGTAATGATCAATTATATTCCATAATATTTATCTGACAACATCCATAGATAGTTGATGAGGTTTCCATGAAAACTTTTATTCATGTTTTCTAGTATAATAAGCAGTGATGTACAAATAGTTCCTATTTTCATAGTTATGGATTTTCTAATACTGGTCTATTTAAATAAAAAACTATTGACTTTTATTATAGCCATAGAAATTGGTATTACAAGTCAATCACAACTCATTACAGTTCAAACATGAAAAAGAGTATTGATAAAATACTCGCTTGCTAACTAGGTTGGCTGTATAAGATGAAGACCATGATAATGCCGCAGGTTGTGACATGTTATGCTACAGTACTCCACCAAGTCTAGATCACAGAGCTCATGATCTCACCACTTAAATGTAAATAATGCTGTGTAAAGTTATTAAACAGACAATGGAGAGTATTTCATTTGGCTATAGAAGAGGAGAGGAATAAGATACCGAAGATCAAATACTTAAGCTATATAATACAGAAGAGTATAGAGATTTATATGTAGAGACAAAGATAAAACAAGAAGACAAAATGAAAGTTGTAATTAAAGAGTATTCTAAGTATTTTAACCCTTGAATAAATAAATTTATTGTCTTTTTACTTTAATAGCAGTTTCTTTTAGTCAGTAGCCACTTTAACTATCTTTTTGTATCATTTAGGAAAAAAGTAAGTGAGTATAGTTTATATCAGATATAGCAAATGGTTTTGTAGTTTGTTAGCATATCAAATTCTGCTCTACTTGCCTTGAGACAGTATAAAGGGTGTTTTTTTAATTTACTTAAAGAAAAGAATGTATACAAGCTGACAGCATTATAGATCGATACTTGAAAAAACATTTCAAATTAATCTAAAAGTCAAACCGAAAAGAGCCTTTACCTACAATGTAACAAACACTAGTTGATTAAGAAAGCATTTAAGGCTATTGTAACATCTATAATATTTATGAGAGATAAAAGGTTCTATTCTGTAATTAGATCTATTACAAATGCAATTTGCTATTTGTTATTTGCTACGATTTAATTTTAAAATAAATTTTTGTTGTACCCATATGGAGCTACAAAAAGATACTTTACTCAGCCACCTGTTTAGCCTAAGACCTACTGAAGAACATCTAAAGTCTATGGCATTTTTAATAAAAACATTTGAACTACAGGCAAATATCATAACTGAGGGTATTGAATATGCACATATCAGATCTTCAATCCATCATAGAATTACGCTCTACTACTTGGTTAATGAAGTTCTAAATGCAGGAGCATCTGATGAGCTTTTTATCAGACTTAAAGCCTTTATCAACAAAAGCTTTACTACTGATCTACAGCTAAGCCAGAAATTTGAGTTTTTGCACAAGAAGCTGCAACAGTTAGAAAAGTTTTGGATAAAAAAGAACCTTCTTGTAGTAGATGAGTTTGGATTGGAAGAGTTGACATTCAAAATCAAAAATAGCTACAATGACAAAGAAAAGTTGCTTAAAGTATTACAATCAGCAATAGATCATTTTAAAAATAACAGCATTTAAGGATTGATGATTTACATCGTAATAACTAAACTATGAATTAATACAAAGATATTTACTTTGACGCAAGTAACTTTTAGAAAATAATACATGATGCATCGACAGGACATCGTCAAAAACTCACTAGTAAATGATCTATTAAATAACTAGAACTTAGGCATAGTACTCTAATCACACACTGTGATAAGAAGTGCTAGAAGTGGAATGGTATATTTCAAAGTAAAATATCTGAAGCGATATTGTAGTTAAAGCTAAAATTCTACTTAATTTCTCATATCTAATCCCAAATAAATTAATTAACGAACCTTGTGATATTTTTATAAGTTTTCTTTAAGACCAAATTGTTTTGTTTTTAACTCTTAATACTTCTGTGTTCATTTTGTCTACACATGCACTTCTTTAGTCTCTACATCCGCTTTTTCCAATCTCCTGTATTATCCGGCATAGCTTTTTGAGCTGCTCCTTCACAACCGTAGCTAAGTAAAGTGTTTTATAATGTCTGAGAATTAGTAATTATTCAAGAGCTAAATTTCTTAGACTATTCTTCAATGGTAGCTTTAGTTTTGTCTTCAATTCTATCTTTATCTCTACCGACACTTCTTAAGGCTCTACTGTATTACATAGCTTAGGTATATGATCTTTATAATCTTTTTCTCCTACTCTTCCATAGTCAAATAAATACTCTACATTGTCTTTAAAATGCTTATAAGCTCTAATAATATTGATAGTCCTCATTCAGTTATTTTTCAGGCTTAGTTGAATATGTTTTAAATTTAAAATATAAAAGCTTTATGGGGTTAAAGCATTATACTAAAAAAATCTTGGCAACTATAGATATTTACACCTAAAAGCCATAAATTTATTAAATTTTGAAAAGACTGTTTTACTTTTGTTCATGAGAAACACTTAACTCTCGTTCCAAGGCTGTCGCATTAATCTTATAAACTAGCTCTTCTGCTTCTTCATGATCATCTTGCTCTTCGACATCACTTCTGCGATCAAGAGGGATATACACATATTCTTCTTTAGTACTGGTTACTGAATACATTCTTCATTCTTTAGATGATTGTTGATTTCATCTCTGTGTTTCTTGTGTTATTTCGTATCCAAACCTGCCCAGGTCACAACGTATGGTATGATTTACATCTAGAAGAATTAATAAATTTTACAAAATAATAAATTTATTGAAAAGATAGTTTGAGATTATGCTTTATTTTAATATCACTATGTGTATCCTGCTTGCTTATTTCCTTGTTACATGGTTCGATTTCTAATTTACCTTGACCTCTTTGCTGAGCTCTTACTCTCTTTCATCTTTACTTATTTAGTCAAGATAAGTACTCTCTAGCGTCTTTCTGATGACCAAAGATTTAATATCCGCTTTTCTATTGTTTTTACATCTTTAAGGTAGGATTCAAAGCATTCAGTAACTTTACCATCTCATGTCATTACCCACGGAATAATTCTTCTGTTCATTTTTGAAGTTGGACTAGGTGAGTACTTTGACTAAAGTGAGTTCATTTACGTAATGTAATGTATATGTCTATAGACTCGGAAAATTAGAGCAAGCATTGATTACTAATTTATTGACTGTCGAAACAAGTATTCCTTTGGCACTTACATGTAAAGTAGAATGAGAAAAAAGCTTGATCCAAAGTAAAATGAAAATCAAAAAGAAAGTTTGAGTAACCAGGGCCTAAATATTTTAACTGGGTATCAAAGAAGTTGTAAAACACAAAGAACATGTAAAACTCATGAAAGATTTATAGAAAAATACTTTTTTAATAGGTGCTTTATAATAGAAGGCTGTAGTTGTTTTTCTACATTGTTCTTATTTATAATGCATTTAGTTTTTTGTATCACATGATCACACTAAGCCATACATAGTGTCAAATCGTTCTATAGGAACAATATTAAAAGATGTAGGTATATTACTGAAGTGTGCTATTACAACTATTTTTATTTATAAACGATAAATATTAGCTCTTCTCTTTCAGTTTATCAAATAAATTTTTTCTTAAAGGATATGTCACATCATTCAAAGCTACTACTTAGCGGTTGATTAAGATAAAATAGAAAGATTTTAAAGCGATATGACCTATTGCTTATCTATTTAATTAGGATAATTATCTTGTCAAAAGCCAATGTAGATATCTAAGACATAAAAATATTTTATTCAACTGGTCTACTAAAAGATTAGCTCCTTGCTGCAATTTTACATTTTCTTCAATGATCCTAAACCTTCTAAAAATTAAAAATTCTTACAGATTTATTTACTGCACAAAATTTTCACCCTATGGGCACCAAGGGTGAACTCTACTTTCCTATTAATACCGTCATTGTTGATCCTTTTCAAAAAACTGCGTACACTATAAAAAAGATTATTGGAAGAGGAGCATATGCTCAGTGCTTTCTAGCGACTGTAAACTCAAATGAGTCCTATGCAATGAAGGTTATAAAACTTTCAGATATTAAATCCTCAAAGGTGACTCAAAAGTTACAAACAGAAATATCAATTCATTCATCCCTAAACCATCCTCACATTGTAAAGATGTACACAAGTTTTAGAAACCAGGACTACGTCTTTATGATTCTTGAGCTTTGTGAACGAGGTTCTCTTGATGAACTTCTTAAGCGTAATGGAAAACTAAAAGAAAAGTATGTCTCTAAATTTGTAAATCAGATTGTAAAAGCACTTATGTATCTTCATTCAGAAATGAATGTTGTGCACAGAGATCTTAAGCTAGGAAACCTTTTCCTAGACAGTAACCTTAACATAAAAGTAGGTGACTTTGGGCTATGTGCTGAAATAAAAAATGGTCAAAAGAGAAAAACAGTCTGTGGAACACCGAACTACATCGCTCCAGAGGTTCTTTTTGGAAAAGACAGCGGTCATTCCTTTGAGGCTGATATATGGTCACTTGGTGTTATTATCTACACTCTTTTGATTGGAGTACCTCCGTTTCAGATGAAGAAAGTAGAAGATATTTACAAGCAAATTGAGCTAACGAACTTTGTTTTCCCGGATGATGCAGTTCTAAGCAATGATGCAGTAGATATAATCAACAAAATCCTAACCAATAATCCTGATGAGCGTCTTGATCTTGACCAGATAATGAATCATAGATTCTTGACACAAAAGGAAAACTTAACCTACAGAATGTACAAGAATCTAGTATGCAAATCGTATAACTTGGGTCCCATAGAAGATGTTCATGTTGTCTACTCAATGCCTAGTTGTTTTCTCAAAGGCATAGGATATGTTCTAAGCTCAGGAATATGTGGTATCTACTACCAAGACTTAACAAACGTTTATCTGAAGAACGACTCCTTAGTAGTTGTCAAAATGATGCAAGATAATAACAAAAAAGTATTCGTAACCGAGGAGTATCAGCTGATTGATTTGCCAAAACACATCCACATCCACCTATCAAATATCAACTACTTTATCAAGAACTTCGTTCTCCCAACACAAAGACATAAGATCTGCAGAACAACCAATTCAAATGTTTTTGTAGCAAAGATCAAGAAGATAACCAATGGATTACTATTTGTTATGACGAACTTTGTTTTTATATTTGATTTCAATGACGGAACAAAAGTTGCGGTTGCTAGAGATGGTGCCTATATTCATTGTTTTAATGACGATGGTCCTGCCAGTTTTACGCCAGAGCTAAGCAAAACTATCATTGATCTATTAAAGGGATTCAGCTTGACTGAAAGGTAAAAAGTAATCTAAAATATCTTAATTCCAAATACACAGAAATTAATTAACTTCATTACTCTTACTAAATAAATTAAAGTACAATCTTAAGTATTAGAAATAAAATACCTTGGCTATCTTTTCTTTTATTAACAGAATTGATTCATCTAAGATTCAAATATTGTTCTACTTTGTTCATAAGAAACACTTGGCTCTCGTTCCATGATTGTCACATCAATCCTATTACTTAGCTCTTGTATTAATGTTCATTATTTACAAGTCAAATTTAATTTAATTTAATTAAATTAAATTATTTAATATATTGCTAGTTAATACGTAAAACTATTTAAATTGATATTCTGGCATAGTAAACAACACCAAAATTAGAATTTATTGAAGGCAGGGCTAGAAGCGTAAGCTAAAGCCATACTTTCAGTTATTAAATCCAATTGTATGTGAATTTATTTATTTTTATCTAAAATACTGCTCTTTGTGTTGACACAGTTGGGCATTAACTACCAATAGGTATATCTGCGTTAAATTTCATCTTTCTAGACTTTTGCTATGTCATTTATCAATATAGTCAATCCCTGTACTTTAGGTATTTTTCATAAGAGAGAAAACTACTTTCTATATCGCTAAACTACCCTGTTGTTTATATTTTTGTAATGTTGAATTTCTGGGTTAAGTTATTGAAACCAGATAATGATATTACAAATTTATTGATTTACAGATAAAAGCAGTTGTTATATCTTTCTATTAAAGCATTAACTTAAACTACCTCTTATTGAACGTAGACAATTCACTTCCTTATGTAACTAGTTTAACGCTATCCATCTTATTTAAGTAATAACCAAATTGTATTATTAAGCATTACTAATTAGATATACGATTCGTTACCTAGTTAGGTACCAAATATCTTTTATGCTAGTTGAGTTATTTCACAGCTAAACCATGTTGGTTTAGTCATGGAACACTCTTTACTTTGCTTTATGAGTAACAGCTATTCTAGTTCCAATTAGATCGTATTTCAGGTTCTATCAAATTTCTTAAATCAAATACCCTATAAATATAAATCTGATCATACACCAAGTTTAATTATTTTTAAAGTTGCATATAAAAGGTGTTGGGCCTAACTTGTTTTACTACCTTAAGAATATCTAAATCATTTTTACATACAAAATACGAGAAGTAAAAGCTTAATAAATACATGGAACTCAACTTCTCCAATTAACTTCTACAGAATCTGTTCTAAACCTTTGTGTAACATCACAGTCTTCTACATTCGCAGAGATGCCGCATTCGAACATAAGAAGACCCGTATAGGCTATCATGACCCCGTTGTCAATACAGAATCTTTCATCTGTTGCATGTATAGTCCCATTTCTGTCTTTAACCATTAGTTCCATCATTTCCTGTAATCTTTCATTACATCCTACTCCACCTACGATAAGAACTTCGTTAGAGCCAACAAAAGACATGCATCTCTCAGTTCCTTCGACTAGCATACTGAATATTGTCTCTTGAGCTGAAAAGCACAAATCCTCCGTACTATACTTACCGACTAATCCTTTCAAATATGAAAGAATTCCACTAAAACTCATATCCATTCCTTTTATGCAATACGGTAGCTCAATGTATTGTTTTCCCTCCCGAGCTTTCTTTTCTATTGACAGACCAGGAGATGGATAGTTGTCAAGGTTGAGCACACGAGCAAGTTTGTCTAAGCAGTTTCCTACAGCAACGTCTAGTGTTTCTCCAAAAATTTTATACCTCTTTTCTGAGTAAGCAATAATTTGAGTATTTCCTCCACTTACGTAAAGGATTACCGGATTACTTGCATTAGTAATAAGCCTGCCCATTTCGATATGTCCTATACAGTGGTTTACTGGAACAATTGGTTTTTTGTGTAAAAGTGCAAGTGTTCGAACTACTGTAGCAACAACCGCTAAGCATTGTTGAATTCCTGGCCCTCTTGTGTAAGCAAAAGCATCTATTTCATCAAAAGAAACATTTGCATTTTGCATGGCTTCTTCTATTAATTTTAAAATTTGTTGTCTATGGTGTTCCGCAGCTTTAACCGGTATAAAACCTTCACCGTTAGGTGGAACGTATGTACTTCTTACATTAGCCAAAATTTCTTTATTTCTTACGATTCCGACGCCGATCTTATTTGCACTTCCTTCTATTCCTAGTACAATCATTTTGAGGAGAAAAATTTTGTACAAACTTATACTAGAACCAAGAAATAGGAGAATCTATAGAATTTAACTACACTCGACATGGTTAAATCTAACTTTGATAAATTTATTAAAATAGTCAAAATGTATGATAGAATAGAATTTACTGAACTTTTTACATCAGTTGACTCAACTGTGCTTCTTGAAGATCACAAATCATGTCACTATGTTAAATGCTTTGCATCTAAAAGAAGATTTAATAAAAGTTAGACTTTTTACTTCTTTTTAGTGAAGTCAATGATTCTAAATGCCATAGGCTTTTTAACAGGTTGTACCTGTGTTTTGGTTTCTTTTTTAAAAGATGGAAACTTCAGCTTTTTTTTGTATTCAACACTAAATTCAGAAATTTCTTTTTGTTTTTGCAGGAAGGAAACCTTTTGAAGGATTCTAAGTGTTTTTTCTTTATCAACACACTCTTCAATTTCAGCAATCATCTCATGCAATGGCTTAACATTAGAAATATACTTTTCTATAATCGTTGAAATATTTGTGTAAAAGTTAGGACTTATATCTTTGATAATATTCTCTCTTTGCCTTTTTATTCCATCTGCTTCATGTATAATTTGTCGATTTAAAAAGGATGGAACTGTGCTACTATTACCTGGCTTTTTATCCCTGGAAAAAGATGGAAAGAACGGCTCATCAACTAGGGGGTTGACGATATTAACCCCTGTAGTAAACAAGGATTCCTGTTCTAGAGTAGAGTTTTTTTCTTGTAGAGATAACACGCTTGGGTTTTTCCCACTTGCTTCAACAATATCGGCTATTTGCATTTCAAGACCATGGTGTGCAATTGAATGGGCACAAAGCTCACTTTTGTAAGCATAGACATAGCAGTGGTTTTTTCTACAAATTACATTAGAACAGCAGTAGTGCTTAACCTGATAGTGGTTTTCAAGCTCAGCATAGTTTTTGTAAAATTGGAGCTTTTTTCCTAATATATCACATACAGTACAGATTTGATGTTCTTGATAACAGTGCTTTTTTGCAGTGTCTTTATTGTATAGCCAAAGATTGCAGAAGCTACAGAAAATGTGTCCTTCAAATCCATGCTCTTTTGACTGTCCTCTACGGTGTTGGCCCAAAGTTTCGGGTGAATAATGCGAATATTCGTACCAGAATTGGTGGTTGTTATCCAGGCAGGTGGAACAAAGCATAACACTGTGCTTATTTTTGACATGCCCCATCAGTTCTTTCTTGGTGTGGTATATAGCTGAACATTCTTTGCACCTGATAGCGAGTAGATCTTTAATTATCTTAGCTATTTTTTTATTTTCATATATTACATCAGCATCTTCCTCTGATTCGTCAAGCTTAAAGTTTTTCAGATGCTCTGTAAGTTCAACAGATGCAAAAGACAGATCATCTAAGGATATTAGTGTAGGCTTAAAACACTTATTTGTATTTTGTAATGCTTTATCTTTGTCTTCGTTTTGGGCATGTAAGGTGCAAGTTTTATCAAGATATTCTGGTTTAGATTTTACATTTTCTGGGCATGTTTTATATGATTCACATTTCTTCTCTTCCTTCCCTAAGTTAGTCTCTGGACTATATCCAGATCTATATCTAAAAGTTGGCTTGCCTTTGAGTGACTTGCAAATAGGACATTTAGAATCTTTATATAGAAAAATTAATCTAGAGGCGCATTTGTAACAAAATATGTGATTACATTGGTACTTGCATTCTAAGTCGTAAGATTCGCAACAGATGTGACATTCGTTATCGCTCATTCGTGGGTAAAATTTTTAAATAAAAAATATGTTTATACTGCAAAACAAATATTCCAGATCTTCAAATAAGGTTATCTAAATTATAAAAAAAAGGATCAATAGAGGTCGAAGCTGTTTATATTATAACTATTTATTTAACACTGAAAAGGTGATCAAAACCTTTTAAATACCGTTTTTGTTTGTCTACGCGTGAATTTTACGGAACAAATGTGCAAAATACGCAAAAAGGTATCTTATCAAGCAATATACACTATTGCTATATCTATGTCTGCTGATATGTCTAACCAGAATAATCTATTGAAATTCTTACGAATTAAGTCAAATTAAGATACAAACAATGTTACCTATATTTTTAATTTAGTACTTATTTCAATATTGAAAACCGACATATAAACTAAAGGATTGTAAAAGATACATTCTACTGCTCATCCATTAAAATCATAGACATCTCTCCACAAAGAAAATAGTCAACAATCAACTAAAATTATACTTAAAAAGTAAAGATATAAACTTATTACTTCTTGTAGGATACTTTTTTATATATTATGATGCTAATAAAATTATTTTTTATATATTTCTACTTCTTATAGCCTACTTGTTTGATATATTACTTTTTCTTCCATTTTTCAATTCAAATATCAAACATCATGTTACATCTGAATTATAGGTAAACAAGAAAACAAAAGATAAAAGACAATATGATGTAGACTACTAATATTCATTGTAAAAAAGGTTCTTAAATAACAATTTATTTGTTATACTTAATTTCTGGATGTGGTCCGACACCATCACACTCATCGTATACTATTTGTGCCACGTTCACTGCAAGTCTATCACAGTCATGTTCATTAGGGCACTCTGCAAATATCCTGATAAGATCTTCTGTTCCGGATGGTCTAACAAATGCTCTACCCTTGTACAAAAGAACCTGCTCGTCTATCAGCTTTTGAATATCTGGTTCTATAACAATATTAGTTTGATCTACCTTAAGCTTATTTTTATCTTGAACCTTAACTGTCATAAGTCTTGAATGGTTTTCAGTGTACTTCTTTAGATCTCTACTGGATTTGATAAATGCTTTAAGAATTAAAAGATTAGCAAGTGCATCTCCAACACATGGATCAAACATTCGGGTAAATATCTTTAAAATCTCGGCACTTTCTGTTTGGTCTAACTTCTCAACGAATTTTTTAGAAAAAGCGACTGATCCGTGCCCATTAGGCTCAAAATAGATCCCTATGTCATATTTTCTAGCTTCCTTTACAAAATTCTTGACACCTGTTTGAGCTAGAACTACATTAAAACCGAGGTTCTTAAGATAGTCCATAGCTCCCATATTTGAGTAGTAGCTAAGAACGACTCCTATATCAGCAGATATATTACTAGCTTCTAATTCCTTCTTAATAAGCTCAGCTATGAACACAGACTGTGCATCACCATCAAATATTTGGGCATCGGGAGTAAACAATACGAGTCTATCCACGTCACCATCGAAAGATCCGCATAACGCAGTATTAGTCTTTTTTAGAGCAGGTATTCTTTTCGAAGTCTTAATGTAGTCAGCACCACAGTTTTTATTTAATATAGGATTTTCAGGGCTATTAAGTATTTCTAAATCAAACTTGCTATCCAGGTTTTTTAGTTGTTCGATTTTGAGCTTTCCTACTCCATTTGCTGTATCTACGCCCATAGCTAAGGAGTGACCGGTTAATTTGCAAAGCTTGCTATATTCATGCAGTAGGTGGTTTGTATAAACAGATTTGTCAACCATTTTGTTTTCTTCATTACATCTTCTAATGAGAAAATGCATCTCAGGACAAGATACTTCACCATAGTCAAAAACATTACACCTATAGCTACCTAAAACTTCTTTGATATTAGCTGTTATTGTCTTTCCAGACTCTCTCGTATCCCTTCCGATAATAACATTGCCTTTAATAGAATCGTTCATATTTGTATAATTGCTGTTCTGTCTAAATATCTTATTGATAATGGTATTGAAGTCTTGGTCTTCAGAATTTACAAGCTCATCAGAAGAAATCTCCCAGGTTTCCTCTAGCATGTTTCCATTAAAGTCAATAAATTTTATACCATTGTATTCAGCGGGGTTATGCGACGCTGTTATATAGAGGCCAATATATTTTCCTGCAAAGGTTGCGCTTCTTATATAGGCAATAAGACTGGCTCTGCATAAGACATTATTTAAATCGGATGTACTAAGTCTATAACCAGCAGTCCCATAGTAAGCAGGAGCGGATGGTTTTGTCAGGTTTTTATTGAGCATGGAACCCTTGTTTGATTTCATGGGGTGTAATTTTTTTTGTAAAATATATAAATTTAGGAATGATTGAACCAATTAAAATATTAGCTTTAAAAAAATCACCCAATAAAAAACCTCAATTAAGAGAAACTAACCAACAAGTGTTTCATTCAAGAACCAATTAATAGCTAGATAAGACTGATAAGTATTCAAATCCTGAATAAAAATACTTGTTATCTAATTACTACAAAATCATAGAAATTGAAATTACGGTCAATTACATCTTAGATAAAGCAAACGTATGCAATAAATATTCGCCATTCATCTAAGCTAACCGTATAACATAGGATCAAGGTAATACTATAGGTTATAAATTGAGACAGAATAGTAATACACAAACGCTACAATTAAGAACCTATGACAATTTCATTATGTGAATATGATGCAGTATACCAGTATGAAAAGACGATGTGCAGAAGTTGATTTGATAGTAGAAGAGGATTTAAACTGGATATCTGAGGTAAATACTTAAACTATATCATACAAGAGAGACAAAAGATAATTCTGAATAGACCAAGTTAGAAAATGAAAACAGTAAGAATGCTGTGATTGAAGAATAATTTAGGCATTATACCAATCAAGTTTAATAAAATATTTTTGGCTATTTGAACATTTGTTTCGTACTTAAATGAAATAACCTTAAACTTATTAAAATTAAACTTAATTTTTTGTAACTATATTTAAGGTTATTTTAGCTTAAATAATTGTTTTTATTTGCATAAAAATGCATAAATTAATATATCATAGCTATGCACTGTACTTTGTAAATATTACAGTATTTTTGACTTTATTCAAACTAAACAATACAAAATATTCTATTTACTCATTTTTCATTGTTTCTGTTATCTGGTGTTGTTTTTCTAATTTATCCTTTTGAAATTTGTTTTTTTTTGTTAGCCCCATGTTTATTGCATTATTTTTGACTCTTTGTTCATGCTTAGTAGAAAAGGTAGAGCTAGGCAAGAATTTTAAGGTATCCACATTCTTTACATCAGAAGCAAACACAGTTCACTTAATTCAAACTGAGCTGAGAGAGCTTTTGGAGTCAAACACTCTTAGTAAGATAGGAGATGATGAAGTAACTACATCTTTATCAATCTTTCTAATCGAAGAGAATGAAACTAGACTATTGCGAATGCATGATAAAAAATCAAAAGAACAAAACAACTTTTTCTTTACATCCCCTGTCAGGGGAGAGTATATGGCTACGCTTAAAGTTGTGCAAAATGAGTCAAACAATAGACCCTTAGGCATAGAATACAAAGTTTTCTCCGGTGCTGCAAACAAGCCTTCCATAGTCTCAAACAACGACGTTGAAGTATTCAAAGCAGAAAATGTTATTGAAAAAGTTACAGAACTTGTTAGAAAGAACACGACTATTCAAGAAATTGATGAAGAGAAAGAAAATGAGTACAAACAAATATTTGAAAGTATTGTTCAGAAGGTTATCTTTTTAGCATTTTTAAAGATAATTTCAACTAGCTATACCTTATACTTTACAAACAAAAAGACTCAAAGTTTCTACACTTCCCAAGGTCTGGCTGTAAATGACAATAAATAACGTTTTTATATAAAAAGTATTATCCTCTACTTTTAATGTGGATATTTTAAAAACTTCTATTGCGACATCACATTTTTTATTCTGAAATTGAAAAGACTTGTAAAACCTCTTATGACTATTAAAACCTACCCAACTTTCATCTATTCACATAGAATAAACACCTTAACTTTATTCTGTATTGGATGATTCGTTCAGGAAGTATACAGTTGTCTTTAAAGTGGTATCGTACGTATTTCCTGCTAAATGCATGGATTTTCCTAAACGGGATTACATGCATACCACATTAATGACCCATAGTGCAGCAAAGCTATTGATATCACAAACATGATCTTTATAAATATTTACCAGATCATGTATTATTCCCGATTAAAAATTACTTTATCGAGTTTTGCCAACAGTCACCACTTTTTTCTATACCGTTCAAAGGTTTTTAATTGATTCGTAAGTTAGCATCACTTTTATAATTGTTTTGCATTTTACTGTATGTATCTATAAATGAGCTTTTATTGGTCTCAGACTGCATAGAAGAGTTGATTATGCAACTTAACTATACCATTGCTATTTCATCATTAGGTCGAAAACACCATGTCATCTTATTATTTACTATGAATTGTATAATTAAAAAACTGGTAACAGGATGTACTTTCATACCGATCTATGAAATAATGCTCCATGTATCATCATGAAATAGTGTAATCTAGCATTTATTCATACTTAACTTGTATTGATAATAAGATATCATATTATTTTTACATTGCGACGCCCTTTCTTCAGTAATTAATTGTATTAAACTATAGATCCTAGACTATTAGTAATAGTTTCTTTTGCTTTTAGTTGGTTACAATTGCATGCTTTTATCCTCAATATCATTTTATCATGTTTCTTCTTGTGTACTAAGATCGACTATATACTTATCTCTTAAAGAATGCAGCCTTCAAAGCAGCATATTAAGTACAAGAAAATAGAATAGTCTATTCAGATTTCTCTTTAAATTACATCTGTTAATAATATGATACTTGTTTGTAAGTGCTCGATAGCTTTATATTTATCATATCGAAGCAGATTTCCTAGATCTTAGTCTTTTAAATTGATCATAGGAATTTTTGAAAAAATTCCCCATGGCTTTGATTCAAAGCTTTCTAAATGATCTCGGGATTTCAAATATACCCAAAGCCGTATCAAATGTAGTATTTTCAAACATTTATACGATTAAAGCGACCGTATCTAGCACTCTTCACTTGGTATGTGACTCCTCAGTAGTGCTGTTTTTAATACTTCTTATAAATTATATATTAATTGCTACCTCTAGAAACTTTTTTTCTAGAAGGTACACTGATGCGATAGGAGAAACTATAGAGAAAATACTTTTTTACTTTTCATCTGCACTTTTGCATCTTTCTTGCTCTTATATTATCCTTAATATCTTTTTAAAAGCAGATAGGTTTTTTTGTATCAGTCTCAAGTTCATAACTAATCTAATATTTGCCACTGTTGTCATGATGGCTACTACACAGAATGAAAGTAAAAAAGCCACATTTTTTAAATATTACTCGTATATCCTAGTTTTTTTCATTGCTGATCTAAGCAAAAAAATACATGATAATCCTCCTTTAAGTATATTTTCTTTAGTTTATCAATCGACCTTTTCCTTCATTTCCATGTTTGTAGTAGCCTACATCATCAATAAAATTTTTACCTTTGATAACTCTAAAAAAGATATGATGAAGGGGAATGATTATTAAATAGATCTATGAAATATTTGATTGAAAGTTTTGATTAATTTTGGATTACTGATTGTGCAAACTTAAGTCAAAGAATGTGTATTCTAGATACTAGTAACATCAATTAAGATATATTCAAATAAGTTTATTGAAGGGTTAGCTGGCACTTATTCTTTATTTTCAACTTCACCAGGTGCATCCTGGTTTACTTCTTCCATGTTACCTGGTT
>JAVKTW010000073.1:0-10051 GCA_032191455.1 Microsporidia sp. MB | reverse complement strand
TCATAAGAAGGGTATTTATTTAATACATTTTGCTATTTATAGAGATACTTTAACAATAATAGCTTTAAATTACAACACATTTGTTGGTATAAAGTAACATAAACTTTTTCTGTAAAATCTAGATATCTTGTCAATACAGATACTAAAGCTTAGAGTTTTATATTAATAAATTCTATAAACTATCTTTCTTCAACGTCTTTACAGGCTTTACTTATTAGATAATAGTTTACTTAGTTCATTCAAAGACAATATTGCTTTCATTAGGGGTTTCTTTTTGTTTAGTCATATTATTAAAAGTAAATTTTTAACACTACCTATCCCTAATGGAAAAATACTTGACAAGACTCTCTTCTTACGAAATCTTGTCAGAAGAAGAAGTAGAAATGATTTGTGAAAAAGCAATCGACATCCTTATTTTAGAACCAAATGTTCGTAAGGTCGGGCCTAATACGATAGTTGTGGGTGACATACACGGCCAATTTTCTGATTTACTAAAAATTTTTGAAACTTTCGGGTCTCCTGAGTCAGTAAATTATGTATTTTTGGGCGATTTTGTCGACAGGGGTGAACATTCCTTAGAGTGCATTCTCTATCTTCTTGTATACAAAATTATGTATCCTGATAACTTGACTCTTCTTTGTGGAAACCATGAAAGAAGAAAGATTAACAAAACTTACGGATTCTATGATGAAATCTTAGTCAAATACGGAGAAGATACGGTTTGGGAACTAGTAAACAAGGTATTTGAATACCTAAATGTAGGATGCATAGTTGATGGGAAATATTTGTGTGTTCATGGTGGAATATCACCTAGGGTATCTATAAATAAGCTTGAGAGAACCGATAGATTCAGAAGAAGTGAAGATTCTATAATCAATGATGTTATATGGAGTGATCCTTACTATAAATGTGGATATACTAGCAATCCCAGAGGGTGTGGCTATCTCTTCGGTGAAGATGTTCTTAAGCAGTTTCTAATGTTTAATAATTTAGACATGCTGATTAGATCTCATCAGCTAGTAATAGAAGGCTACAAATGGGATTTTGAGGGACTATGTTTAACAATCTGGAGTGCACCTGACTATATGAAAAAATGTTCTAATCCAGCTAGTGTACTATACATTGAAAAAGATGTTCCTGTCACAACTAGAAGTATAAAAGTGTTTACAAAAGCTAAGAAGCCAGGCAAAGGTGTTTGAGTAGATTTTAATAATCTAAAAATAGGATTAATAGAAACTAATCAAATATCTTAATCTTTATATGCTTTATGTTATATTGGGCAAACCTAATAATTTTACCACTATTTACAACTTAAAAGCAAGCAGTAGAGCATTCATCTACTTGGATTTGACAAAGCATATTACATAATTAATAAAGTAAAAGAATTAGATCAAGTATCAAGACACTTATATTTTTAAAATCTTTTTCAATCGACTTAACAAAGAGTTGCATAGCCATGTTCCGTTTAATGTAGAAGTTCTAAATTTAATTAATCCTTTTACAAATTTTTGCCATTCCATGGGTAATAACATGGGATGGTATAGTCATATAAAACGCACAAGCACTACCTTAAAGAATTAGGAATTAGAAATAACATTGAACTATATATGCAATCTTTAGTTATTAGAAAGATGTTGGAGAGTATTTCTCTTGACTGTAGACATGGATAAGAAAGAGACAAAGAGATCAAGGTGAAATAAGAAAGCGATTTGTGTGATGTAGATGGATTAAACCAGGATCAACTAGGTAGAGTTGAAGAATAAACAACAAGTACCAACTAACCCTTCAATAAATTTATTAAAATTCTTGCTACAATCTTAATATAAGGACTATCATCTACGACTGTTTATACAAAAACACGTAATGCCGTATTTAACTCTCTCTTTTGTATCTTTTATTATATATAAAAATAGATTAATTAAAAGCTTAGTTGGCTATTATTCTTTATTTTCAACTTCACCTTGTTGATCCTACTTTAATTATTCCAGTTATTGGATCGCTTTGCAATTTCATCTTGATCCATTTCTCTTCCACGCCTAAAATTAAGAGAAATACTCTTGCTTATTTTTAATAATTCAATATCACTATATCCCTTGATGTTATTACCAGATTCTTTTTCTAAAGACAGTTCTAATTATGACCTAAAATAATAGATTTATCTTATGATTAGTTAGTCTTTCTTGTGATTTAATAACACTTGGTAATCTTCGCCTAATGTCTCCGTGCTTATCTGCTTCCCCTTTATTCTAAACGTGAAGTCAAAGAAAAATAAGCATTTTTAATACTTGTGATTGAATTGAATCTGTGCATCTGGCTACAAAAGATTTGAACGCTTCTTGGTCGATGCATTCTGTTTCAGCTCTTCTATCTTTATATAGTTATTTCAATTAATATACCTATTCAAGTTTAAGGTACTTTCTTAGTTTTTTATAGCAACTAGGAATGTTTTTTCATTTTTAGCTTGTTTCTGAAGAGGATTATTCTGACTCAACTGTATTACTTTGCATTTCCTATTAGAATTCAAATAAAATAGGTTTAATTATCTTTTTATTAAATGTGTCTTAGATCATATTCATGGAAAAGGCATGGCTGGGGGTTTTTCATGACTATCTTCAAATTCTATTTCTAAGAATAGAAAAGTTTGATAAGCTTTTCTCAATGATAAGATTAAGAAGGAATGTTTAAAAGACAGTGCTATTTTAATTTTTTGACTACAATTAATAAAAACTGTACAAAGAATTTTCTTAATTGTACTGGTATACAGTAAGATATTGAGCCTTAAAGTTTGCCTGATCTGATAACAAATACTGAGAATATGAATAAAACAACTGGACTAGATCTTACGTATAAATATTTACAAAAGTAAATTTGTAACAACAATATCCAACTAAAGCTATTTTTCTTAGGTTATTAATTCAATTAGATTATATTTTTGATCAAAAATAACAAACATTTTTCAGTAAAAACTTCATTTTTGGAAAATCTTTATACCCTCAATGGTTGGGTGCAAGGGCTTGGTCGATGAAGTTAAAAAAATTGCTAAAATTATTGACTACACGGTTGATGACAAGATAGCAGCTTGTATTGCTGATAAAACTGAACATCTTATAATTTCTATTTTATCTCAGTCGGAACAGATCTGCATTGCCGATAAAAGAAAAATTATAGGAATCGAAGATTTGAAGAAATGTATAGAAGACAGGAATCTAGAGTTTTTAAAGTGTTTGTTCAAGTAGTTAAATAGCTTTTGATTGAAAAGTAAACAAAGGAAATTTATTTAAATAAATTTAATTTTGTCATCTGTTCATAGATTGAATAGCCAAAGAACATAAAAACTAACTAATTATAAACAATATCTGTTTTAAAAATTACAATAGTAGCAAATATAGGTCTATATACTAATCTATTTTGTTGTAATTGATTGTGAAAAATATATTCTTAAGATACCTTTAAACTTTTATTTATTACTTATATGTTAATTGTGATCATTCATTAATTTCAGCTCGCCCAGATTATCTTAGAGACTATTCACTTTTATTTACAAACATCTAGTTTAAATTGCAGTATTTAGAGTTCTTAGTTCTCTTTTTGTTCATTTCTTAGTCTAAATTAGTACTCGTCGGCTTCATTCAACCGACTCAAAATTTTAAAATTAATCTGTCATTTTTAATTTTTTTTACATCTAACCTATATTTGAGATAGTCTTTTCAAGTGTATTCTTGATCAATATTGTCGCTTTGGCTTGGTTTTGTCTTTCTTCATTTCAACATACGCCATTCCATCTCCACCACTTATGGCACCAAGCTTTCCACTCACCATGCTCAAATAATCCTTATCACCCTCTTCTTCATCACTCTCTACATCATCATCTGTTGCCATTAGAATAGATGCTAAAAGCTCTTTCTGCTGCGCTTTAGTTTTAAACAACCTATTTTCCTTGTTCATGATTTCAGGTATTTCGGTAATGATATTAAAGGAGTATCCTTGGTCTATTAAAAATTGCTGTCTTTTAGAAGAGTAAACCATCTCTTCAGTATCCTTGCTTACTAAAGAGTAGAAATATACACGGAAGTTAGGGTCGTTTCTTTTTTTGGCTCTTAGTACTCTACCTAAACGTTGAGCTTCTTGTCTTCTACTTCCAAAATGACTAGAAATCTGAATTAAGCATGTTGCTTCAGGAAGATCGATTGAAGTATCTCCTACCTTACTTAGAAATAGGGTATTAATTTGTGGATTAGTCTGGAACTGTTTTAAAATCCTCATCCTTTCTGTTTGACTAGTAGGACCATAAATAAATGGCTTTCCAAGTTTCAATGCATACTCTTTTAACGCTATTACACTGTCACTAAAAACTATAATCTTGTCTCCTCTTTTTTCATGTTTTTCTATAAGATATTCACAGATCTGAATCTTCGTTGGATTCATAATAGCTAAAGTTCTCTTTTTCCTTGCTGGTTGCAAAAGATATTCTCTGTAGAATTCTGCAGTCATGTTACACCACACTTCTGCTCCTTCTACTTTGGCAATATGGCCCTTTTCACTTAAATCTTGCCAGTCAGCTTCGTATAGCTTAGGCCCAATTAAAAAATTGAGATCTTCAATTTTATCATCCTCTCTCACTAATGTTGCAGTTAAGCCTAGCTTGCAATGATGCGAAATACAAGATACTGTTTTTCTAAACATTTGGGCTGGAACAACGTGCACTTCATCTAAAACCATCATTCCCCATTCATGAGTCTGAATATAATTCATGATTCTCTGGGATTCTGCTGATCTCTTGCCATTATAAGCCATCATTGAATAAGTAGTTACTAGAACCCCGGACTCTTTCTCAAACCACTCTTTTTTGTCAGATGTGAATCTAGCTACTGATGCAGGAGCTATGTTTGTAAAATTTAGAGTGGACTGTCTCCACTGCTCAACTGAAACTGCGGATGTACACAAAATAAGAGCCGATTTTTTGACTGTACTGATTGCTGTAATACCAACAAGGGTTTTACCAGACCCACATGGCAATACAATAATGCCACTTCTTGCTCTACCGTTACCAAACATCTTATTTAGGCATATCTCTTGATAAGATCTAATTTGACAGGTTGGTCTTAGATCTATTTCTAAAGTAGGTAGCTTGTTGTCGTTGTTATAGTCGTATTCTTCTATGAGTGGATAGTCTATTTCTATACATCTCTTTTTTACTTCTTCAACATTATTTATTTCAATTGAACAGGTCTCAGGACTGGCACTGACCAGACAGCTCTGGATGACACTATCCTTTAGCAATGTCTCGAAGATGATTTTATTTACTGCCTCAATAAAAAATTTAGTGTGTGCTCTGATAAGTTTTACTTTCCCGTAACTCAGAGTACAATCGGTGATAAAGCTTTTTACTCCTTTAGGAATAACATTTTTAGAAAACCTATTTAAAGTCTCTAAGATGTCATCAGTTGAAAGTCCAACCGATGCAGCAGCATAAAGAGAATATGCAGTAATCTGATACTCGTGGATTCTTGCAGGTCTTGATACTGGCTCTGCGATAGCAATTAAAAAGTCTATTGCCATTTGGGAGTTAGGTCTAAATGCCTCAAGGATAATCAAAGCATTGTAATTTATCCATATTGGATTTTCATCTGAGTTTTCTTTCATTACTATCTCTTCCTGGGCAAACTGATACTTTGTTGCCTTTTTGGGTAAAAATACTTCTTCCATGTGGGTAAAAAAAATAGATTTACAAAGTCTTTGACTATTTTAAAGTCTACAAAAAGCTAGACCTTTCACTAGTCTAATCCTATGAAATAATGTCAAAGCCGTTGGACAGAAGTGAACCAATAAGAACTACAACTTTAAGTGATTTAATATCGTTAGAAAGCTTTATACTTTTTAATAACAAACTCGAAAAGACTCTTTATCTAAATCAATCGATTTTTTCGCTCAGACTTTTTTGCTCTTCTAATATATCTCAACTAAATTTAATAAACCAGTGAGGGTAACATAGGTTTGCATTGATGTACACCTTGGTTTAAATTATGTTGATCAAAGCCATAGATTACAAAATACATCGATTGATATAAATCTTTTACAACGTGCATGTCCTGCCGATCTAAATTTTCTAATATTTTTTCTAAAGGTTTATTTATGTCATTTAATTTTTACCTACCTATGAGATATTTGATTATTTTAGAATTTTTAGTCTTTTTGTAATACTATTTATAGGGTTATTGAGTTTTATCTGTTATAACATGACCTCCTCTATGCCCTTATCTGGTTCTAACACAAAGCATAACTTGTATACTTGATGTCCTATATCTTTCTTTCATGTCAAATTACATACTTTTCATTACATTTTTCAAACTTAAGAACTCATAATACATTTGATTGGTGTAGCTAAAGGGGTTATATACAAACTTTGGACTAAATTATTTCATCCTGTATCATAATTTATACAATTATCTTTGCTTTGATTAGCTAATCTGGTTAAAAAGAAAGCGTATCGTGTCTATTCTTACTTAAAATATAAACTCTTTATATATATAGTACTCTAATGTGTTTATACCGAAATAGCCATTAAGTCAGTGTTAAAAAGGTGCAACCTGTGCTAGTTTGTTGGCTTTAAACATAAAATTAAAAATTTTATTAAAAAATTTCTTTTTTGCTATCCATGGACATCGAAATTAGCAACAGATTGGCTATTTGCGATATTGAATTCAACGACATTGAAATATCAGCAATATACAAAATTTTCGAGTCAGTTGTAAGAGATGGTATAAAAAGTGTTGCACTTTACCAAAATGAAACTGGAGATGAGTATGCTGTTGCGGAGTTTAAATCAAGCTCCATCGCCAAAGAAGCCTATGATTCACTAGATGGTTTAGAAATAGAAATGAGTGGATACATTCTTAATTTAAGCTTTATTCCTGAGGGGACTGAACTGGACAAGCTCATAGCCACATGCAACAGCTCTAGAGATTTTCAATATAAAAGCAACGTAAAAAAACAGATTGAGTATAACGAAGACATGGTCGAGCTTTCACAAGAAGTTGACTTAGGAATTGAAATTCCTGAGGAATATAAAACAGTTGATAGTCCTATTCAGACTAAGCCTGAACAGCTTAAAGATAAAAAAGATAACATTATTACTGAGGCAATTAAAAAGGAAGTGAAAGAAGAAAAAGAGGCCAAAGATGATACGTTTGAGTTCAACTTTGATGATGAAAGATTTAAAGGAGTTTTTGAAGATGATGATTTTGCTCTTGATGCATCAAACAAAAAATTTAAACATCAAAAGATCAGCAAAGATTTGATAAAAAAGAAGCTGGATAAGCATGAAGAATAGATATACATAAAATAATTAAATATTGGTTGCTTCATTTGTATCTTCATCTATTACCATCTTATCTTTTAATTTGTAAATACATTTAGACAGGTTACCGGATCATGACAAGTATCTATAGTCAATCTAGTACAACGCCTTTGTACGAAAATATAAATATGAATTGTGTATCAAATAAATTCATATTCTTTTTCTCTAGAACCTTTGGGGTAAAAAGAAGTCTTGCTATTTGTATAAAAACTTATTACATGATGCTTCAATTTATAGTCAAAATATAAAAATTAAAAAATCTAATCAAAATAGCTTCAAATACATATCGATGGTAACGCTTAACAAATTTAAAAGGAGCTTTTAACGATCCTGGCTGATTGTATAATTATACTAATAATCAATAGAATATAAGAGTAACCAAAGATATTACTTAGGGATATAATCAAGGCTTGTTTGTAAAAAATTAAAAAATATGAGATTACAAATTTACTCATTTATTAAATGAATAAATTTACGTAGAACTATTCATTATCTAACATGCTCATACACGTCTATTTCTTCAGATGGCTGATCATCATCCTCTTCATCAATGAAAAACATTTTCTTAGGTGAAGTTATGTACATGTTGTCATGGATATGGGTAGAATTACCTGGTGTTATTGGCAAGGATTCTGAATTTAATTCAGATGGTGCAGAATGAGTTAATAATTCATTAATTTGCCATCTCATACCTGTGTTTTCAAACATTGACCCTTCTGATTTAGTTTTCATATCAGCGAAAGCCTTGCATGGACCGTCTATGAAATCGTCATTAAAAATTACTAAATTTAGTTCATCTGAGTCAGATTCATCATTCAAGCTTTCTGTTTCTGAATCACTGTTATGCATTTCTTCTTCAGTTAGATTGTCTTCCTTTAGTTGATTGTTTAAGTTTGAATTTAAGCTAGAAGTGTTTGGATTGCTTTCCTCTAAAGCAGATACATTTAATTGCTGGGTTTGATTTGTTGATTCTGCAATTTCTGTGGCGATTCCCAAACCAATAAGCAAGCAAATCGATTTCAAGTTTCTTCGATAAAAATTCATGGATAACAAAGTTTCCAATCTATTTAAGTGAAAAATTAATAAATTTTTTAATTAATTTCAAATTTTGATTTATTGGGCTATAGTGATCAAACAAGAAAATACAAATCTATTAATTAAATCTACAATAAAAACTGATTGTAATAAAAACATTTAAATCTCCTTTTTGTAATAAGCATTCTTATTAGTAATGATCATATAAGACAAGCTTGAATACTATTTAAAGATTAAAAAGATGTGAGTAAATTCTACAAACATTTTTGAAAACATAGTCAATTTTGTTTAAAATTTTAAGATCTGATCTACCTTATAAGCTTTACTGGCTTCTATTTACAAGTATCGCAAAAGAGAAACGTATTTAATAATACAAACGAACAAGGCAGCAACAAATCGAAGAAACTATTTAGATGGCTTCATTGACAGTATCTCTAATTAAATAAATCAATTATAAAAAAAATAATTTATAGATGTAGTTTTTGTCTCAACTAATTTACTGAAGTATCATCATTTTCTATTTCTAGATCTGCTTTTACAGTTTCAGTTTCTAGTATGTTCATACATCATACAATCATCTGTAATACTAAATATCCTGTCTAAACAATATATATAAAGTCTTCCTAAATGTAATTCTTGAGCATATAATTTAGTACTTGGTTGTATACCAGTTCCTTCTCTTCACTTTTCACAATATTTGTCAAAGAAATCCTAATAATTTACAAAAAAAGTAGCCTATTCCTTTAATTTACCGGCCAGTGCTAGATTATTTGCCTATAAATCACATGCTTCATTATATACCTATGTTAAATTATCGAAGTTAGCAATACAAGCATTTATTTAATTTTCTATATATCTCTTTTGTCAAAAACAAATAAATCTGATTTGGTTTGTTATTTTATATAAGTAAATAAATGTATTTTCTAAACGTCTGGGATTGGAAGAAGATAACAGAGATCAAGTACCTAGGTCATATAACGCAGTAAAGCATCAATATCGCTAGTACAGACAAAAATAAAATATAAAAACTACACTCGAATTGTCAATAAAGAATAGTATAAATGATATACGCCTTAATTAAATTTATTGTGTTTTTGAAAAGTCAAAGACTTGACATAATTTTCATTTAGTCTTGTGATTGACAATAGCAAAGAAAGATTTAATAGTGTCCATGGTATAAAAGCAGATAAATACCAGAACATAAGCAAAACTAGGCTTTTATATCTTCAATATATTGTCAGGACCGACATATTGTAAAAAAACTACTGGTATAATTAATTTTTATTACAAGAGATAATAGATCTTAATAGTAGTAGACGACAAATAAACTATTATTGTATCTCAATTAAGGATTCGTGTTAATAGCAGACAAAAGTTAATTATTTTTCAGGTTTTATAGATTATCTGTCTTTTGTTCTTGAGTAGCACTTAACGTTTTACGTCTATTTTCTTAGTCAAATTTACTAACTTTCTACTCGTTCTTATACATCTTTTTTTTGATTACAAGTCTGCGGTCAGAAGAGATATAACATATTCTTTTACATTTCTAATGACAACGGAGAGTATTTCATTTGACTACAGAAGAGGATTGGAAGACGATGCCTTAGAACAAATCCCCACGTTATGTAACGAGGCAGAGCCTGATGAAGTGCCAGAAGA
>JAVKTW010000002.1:0-25178 GCA_032191455.1 Microsporidia sp. MB | reverse complement strand
CCTGAGTCTTAAGCCAAATATTACAATTCTATTTTATTTTCTTTAGTTTAGTTTGTATACCACATAGAACATTTTATATCTTAGTTTTACTCTTTTTTTTGAAAATTTTTACATTTTAAAAATTTTTCTTGTGAAGGGTATGAGCCAAAGAGTAAACGTTTACGACTTAGATGGACAAACAGTTGTTAAGACAGTTGAAAGACCAGCTGTTTTTGATATTGAACTTAGAGAGGACTTAGTACAAAAAGTACATTCTCTTGTCTCCCAGAATTCTAGACAGCCATACGCTGTCAATGAAGACGCAGGTATGCAACATTCAGCTGTTTCATGGGGTACTGGTAGAGCTGTTGCCAGAGTTCCAAGAGTAGCCGGAAGTGGTAACAGAAGAGCCGGTCAAGGTGCTTTTGCCAACTTCTGTCGTAAAGGTAGAATGGCCCACCCAACCAAAACCCACAGAAGATGGCACAGAAAAACTCCTCTCTGCTTGAGAAGAACTGTTACTGCTATGTCTGTTGCAGCAACTGCCAACCCAGCCATTGTTGAGGCCAGAGGTCACAGATGTACCGAGGTTCCAATGCTCCCACTTGTTGTGTCTGATTCAGTTAACTCATTTGAGAAGACTAAACAAGCTGTCGACATGTTATACAAACTTGGTCTTAAGGAAGAGCTTGAGAAAGTTAAAGAATCTAAGTCTCTTAGAAAAGGTAAAGGTAAATTCAGAAATAGAAGATTTGTTAAGAGAAAAGGACTTCTTATCATCCACGACAATGCTGAATTATCTGCATTTAAGAATATTGATGGTGTTGAGATGATGAACGTTAACTCCCTTAACCTTCTTAACCTCTCCCCAGGTGGTCAATTAGGAAGACTTGTTATGTGGACTGAGTCTGCTTTCAACAAGCTTAACGCTATATTTGGTACTACTGAGACTAAATCACAACTCAAGGGCGGATATTCACTTCCACTACCTCTTGTCACAGCCGATTGCTTAGAAGAGTACTTCTACTCTGAAGAGATCCAAAGCCTTATTAACTATCCAAATATGCTTCCAACTGAAAGCACTGTCAAGTCTGACTCTGACAAGGCATTAGCAGCAGAATTTGTTGGAATGTATGAGAAAATCGTAGCCAATTAAATTTAAAGTTTAATATTTCTTGGTTTATTATATCTTTTATTATTTATTGCATTAGCTGACTTATACCTCGATTTAAAGGCTTTTAACAATCCTAGATATCGCACTCTTATAGCCATCACTTTTTCTTTAACACTATAGCCATAGACTCTAATTTTTGATATGACAAAGATCAGCTTTGGTTTATATTGCCAATAATCATACATGGGTACAGATTTTAGTTCCAATTCTACAAGAAACAATAAATATAAGAGTCGGATCTTCTGTTTTTCAATAAGTACTTATTTTTGCTCTATCTTCAATTTTTATCATTTCCAATAGCATTTTATTGTGTTCTCCTTTGCTATTAACCTAGGTATTTGTTCTACCATATTTGATTCAAACGGAAAAAACAACTAATCTTTTACCTCTGTGTCTTTATATTTATAAAAGATAAGATTAATCCAAATATTCCACCTTTTTACAAAAACATTATAGTCCTACACCTTTTAATAAGAGGCAGAGTAAATATGTAAATATTAAAAACTTTAATATTAGCCTTTAAGTTACGTCTTCTACCAGATATTATCTGGAATAAACACAGTTTATACTTCTTAATCTATTTTGTTAAATTCATGCATCTAAGATCTTTGATAAGCTTAAAAAGAATTCAAAATTTTTACTCAAATTTGTTTGGACATTACTTCCCCCATGGGAATAGAAAAATTTAAAGACACGGTAAAAATTGTATTTAAACGCTTAAACGAGACATTTAATATAAATGCAAAAAAAGGAGATTCTTTACTCAAAGTAGCCCATGACAACAACGTTCCTCTTGAAGGTGCATGTGATGGAAATCTAGCATGCTCAACATGCCACGTTATTTGTGAAGAATCCGTATTCAATCCAGATGCGGTATCGGATAGAGAAAATGATCTTTTAGATCAAGCATATGGTCTAAGACCCACTAGTCGGCTTGCTTGTCAAATAAAAATTACTGATGAGCTTAGGAATAAAACATTTGAGATTCCAAAAGCGACAAGGAATCTGGCAGTTGATGGATATAAACCTCCTGTTCACTAAAAAATACAATAGAAATTATACAAAGATATTATACTCATTCAGGTGTCTAATTTTATTTACATAGAAGATATACGTGATATTCTATAGATTTATTTTTATATTTATGATAAATAAAGCTGTTGAAGAGTCACATAATTCTAATACTATTCAAAATGTTTTAAAGTTATGTAATTTACATCATTTAATTAAATTTTATTATATTTACTTCCCAGTTTATACCTTAGCCTTTCCGATGGCTCCATAAAATATACACAGGGTGATATTCTCTTGATTGATCAAAAATTATAAAAAGCATGAAAACTCGGAAAGTAAAAACAACCGGCACAAACGACAAGCCTATCAAGGTAGCAGGTAATGCATAATTAAAAGTAGAGATTTATTACTTATGTTTAAGCATTCAACATTTAGCTTTTACCAATAAATGAACAAAATAACTGCTCATAAGTAAATTAATTAGTGTTTGTCAAGAAATAACAAGGAAGTCATTGAAATAAATTAATATAATAGTGCTATATTAGAAAAAAAACATTTATTGAGAGGTTAATTGGCATTTATTCCTTATTTTTTGCTTGACCAGATGTATCCTGGTTTATTTCTTCCTTGTTACTCGGTTCACTTTCTGAATTGACCTTAACCCTTGGGTGAGCTCTTGGTCTCTTTCTTCTCCACGTATATGGTCTAGAGAAATACTCTCCAATGTCTTTCTGATAACTAAAGATTGCATATATGCTTTGATGTTATTACTAATTCTTAGTTCTATAAGGTAGTACATGTGAGTTATCTAAACCAATTATTAGAAATTTAATTAATATCTGAGATTGGAGAGGTTTAAATTATTAAAAATTTATTCAGATCTAAGTCTTTCAGTTAGACAAATAGAAAGATAAACTTTATCTTGCTGAATTATTTCCATCTATATTCAAAGCTTTCTCTTATAGATTTCTGTTGAAGTAGATAGCTTATGCTCAAGATCTAATACAATTTTTCTAAGCTTCTGGTATTTCTCGCAGAAAGGATGTGTACATTTTTGAGACTGATCTGTAATGAAATAACTGCAATTTTTACATATTTTAATCTTAATTTCTTTGTTGAGAGAATCTGCTTTCTCCAGCAGTTTACCATGTATAAATAAAAGTTGATGGAGCCTTTTCAAATCAAACTTGTTCGGATGTTCCTTATTGATAGCTGCCTCCACTTCTTCAAGTGCTTTTCTTAGGTTACCGTGAAGCTTCTCTTTGCTAACAAGCAACTGGTTTTGCTCAACTCTTTCGTTTATTTCATCAACTATTTTCTTGTAGTTAAGTAGAACTTTAGAATCAAACGGGTAAATACATCTTTGACGGGAATATTCACTTCTCTGCGCAGTGGAGTGAACATAAGGACATTTTATAGAAACATTATCAACATAGAATTCCTCATTAGGACAAAATCCGGCTATATATTCTTCACAGTCTAATACCTCCATAGAAGGATTGGTAGCAAAATAAAAATTTTAAAGCATAAGTTAAATATACTATCTACATTCCACTACCAAAGCAGACACAGTTTAATTATTGAATCTTTTAATTGCTATGTAACAATAATAACTGAAAAGTCAAGGAAAACTGAGATAACATTCAGTTGGTGAAGCTTTAGATTGTAATTTGGAGTGCAAAGATACTTGTTTCGCCTGTACTAAAAATGACATAATAACAATAAAAGATAGCAAACCAGCTCCGTTTAACTACCCCAAAGAGAGATGAAAATACTCAAATATGAGTGATCATAGTCAAATTAGATCTATTAAAATACTCAAAGCATTAAAAAACATAAAGTAAAGGAAAATGAATCGTATTTACATATAAATAGTACGTATGTATTGCTCTACATGTAAACTATATGAGTAATTGATCAGATACTGTAAGAAGTATTGATATAGAATCTTTAAAAACCCAACTAATAAAACACATCCTCGATTGCTGATTTAAAAAGAAAGTAAAAACAATAGCCTATAAGATGTATAGCATTTTAAATCAATAAAGTTAGGCTATAGGTTTATTTAAGGGTTAAATTACTTATACTAGTTTCTATAGACAACTTTCCTGTTGTCTTAATGTTCTACCTATGTCTCTACTGTATTCTATAGCTTAGTTATTTGATCTCTGCTATCATATTCTTCTATAGTCGAAAAAATACTCTCAGCTGTCATCTTAAAAACTATGTATTACATCATAAAAATTAAATGGTAAAATCATTAATTATTTTATTTAGAATTTGTGTAATACCATTGCATCCTGTGTCATAAGCCATGGTATTATATTAGTCTTTAATTAAAAATATGAAAAGCAGCTTCAGAGGTGTCGTGGCTGATGTATAAGCTAAATATTAAGCAATAATATTACTGGCTATGAATAAACTCTTTTTAATATTTCAATTTAAGAACAGTATTGGTTGGTTGCTGTAACTTCTAAAAAGAGTCAACTGTCTTGTATAACAGATGACTTTAATCTATCCCGTTGTGTAAGTAAATCAATATTAAACAAATCTCAAATCGGGTATTCACAATACTGTGCACCGGAGAATAGTTTATTAGATATGATTAGATTTACTACGTCAAAGGTCAATATTAATTAAATAAAAGTAATATACAATACATTACTAGTATAGTTCTTTTTATATTGCCAAGATATAGCATTTTATTACACTATCTTATAAAGCTTTATTACATGATTTAATTAATTGTGTATACCTGTTAATTTTTTATTTCTTCATTGTAGTTCCTAATATACCATCGCGAGTCATATGTGGGTAAAAGTCATTTGCAACTAAATAAACAATTTCTTTTTGAACCAACTGAATCTGCAATCTGATTGCTTTTATTCATTTGTGGGGTGCAATCCATTCACAATTCGTATGTTCTGGTTAATATTTGTAGATTAAATGGATGCTTAAATACATTGCTCTATTGTAATAAATGCTAAAATCATAATTTTACTGGCTTTCTAGTAGGGACTTAACCCAATACTAAATAAAAAAGTAAAACTATTAAAGAACACATCTTATTATAGATTATGATGCTGATTTCCTATATACTGTAGTTGATTATAAGAGTTAGAACGTTTAAATAGGGAACTTTAAGGTAAAAATTTAATTATTTTTTACGACCAGATGTTGATCTATATTATTAAAGCCATCATATCTAAAATAATTTATACAACTCTATTGTACTGTATCTTTCAATATTTTACAGTTTATAGCCAGTGAGAGTGACCTTACATGTCCTAAAGCATTACAGTAGAGTTCGTCATCTATGTAAAGGTTAAACATACTATCCAAGTAGATGTTATGCGAGAGTGGACAATTTTCATAAAATACTCTAAAGTAGATCTTGGAGTTTAAATAGAAATACTCTATTCGGTGCATTTGCTTTACTGTACTAACTTCTTTTGTAATAGCTTGTACTGACAAGTATATTTCTACAGCTTTTTTTAGAAGATCGATGACTTTTCCATTTGTAAGCTGACTTACTATTGAACAGTAAAACTGATTAAATGGATCACTGCTAGTTTCTTTTATAACTATTCTGGTTGAGTCAAGAGTTGAGTTAAACTCGATTGAGATAACATTAGATCCCACATCAAACGTAATGTAATGTTTAGAAATCTTAATAATGGAAAACTTAAAAATCTTTTTAAATCTGTTGATCACGTTCTTGATTTCTTCTAGTTGTGACTCGCTTACATTCTTTATAGCAATGTTCTTCTTTAGACAATTAATTTCAGCTTTGAGCTTTTCAATCCTTTTATCAAATGATAAATTTTCAATATTCTGGGATTCAAGAATGGCTCTTTCTGACTCAACGTCTGTTGCAATTGCAGACAAAAGGTTTCTTTTTTCTTCAATAAGTCCTTGAAGAACTTCTGCATCTTTCAAATTTTTAACATTAACGGATGAAATATTATTTCTTAGCTCAGATATTTTAGATCGCAATGATTCAATACTTTTCTGTTTACTGTCAATCATAATTTCAAGATTTCTGCCTTCTTTTTTTGTTCTCTCTTCAATGTCTAAGACTACATTTTTGTTTTCTAAAATCTTCTTGTTAAACTGTATTTCATATATTTTTCTGAGTGAATACCAATCAATTTTAGACTTGTTTCTTGATTCATTTCTTATTTTCTTGAGATTTTCTTTATTTATTGATTCAACGTCTATTGATGGAACAATCAAATCTATTTCTCTTTGAAGATCTTTCATTCTTTCAATTAAAAAATTAGAAAAAGTATAAAGAAAGTTGATTCTTTCAGAAAGTGCGTATTCGTAGTAGATCACCAAAGAAGGATCCACGGATGTTCTTAGCTTTGACAGTGTATCTCTCTTCATTCCCTCAATCATGGGTTGATCTAAAAACCGTATACCGTTTTCGTCTAAAAACTGAAACAAATCTTTTTTACTACGCTTCTCCTGTGGTATAATTTTTTTTAGATCTATGGTATTTATCATATCATTTGTGCTAAAAGAGGAATTATTGGTATCTATTTCATCAACATTACTCATTTCTCTCTGTTTAACTGTCGACTTCCAAAAAATACTTGAATTATGTTCTTTATTTAGACCCAAAGATTCAGGCAATGATGTCCTCTTTTCTGTATTAACATGAGAGTCTCTTAAACTTTCTTCAAAAGGGAAAGACACTCTTTTAATATTTACGCTGCTATTTGTTTTTGACTTATTTACAATTTGATCTTTCAAATCGTAATATACACATTCTGAGTTATTCTCTTTTGTACTCTCAGCACGGCTTACCTGCACTGACTTTTCAGATTCAGCTATATCAAAGGTTTCATACCTTAATGGATCTAGAGACATTCTTTTTGCTCTTTCAGCATTTAAGCTAAGCCTTAAATCAATTGTATTATCTTCATCAAACAGACGATCAGAGTCAATGTTAAAGTCATCTTCTGGGCTGTTTTCAAATAGTTTTAAATCCTTTAGGTCAGTTGTAATATCCATGGGAATATCAGAATAGAAAGAGCTATTTCTTGTTGTCGTACTTTCGTCTTGGTAAATAAAGTTTATCTGGGGTTCTGCAGCAAAGGAAACCCTCCTAGTGTATTTGTGATTTTCCTCATTGCCCATAGGGTGAGTCTAACAAAAATTATTCATTGAAAAAGTAGAGCAAATAACCAGACCTTCAGAGAACAAAAATTTTCATAAAAAACTTTGGTGAAAGATATACAAAGAATATTTAAAGGGATTTTTATTCTGATTATCAACTTTTAACAGATATAACTGATAGGACAGAAGTAGAAATATGTTGTTTGAGTAGACTTGTAAACAGTAAAGTAATTGAATAAAAAGTGTATCATGATAACAATACTAAAATATGATCAAAAAGTTTATTGAAAGTTGATATTAATTACTGTTCTTCTATCAAAGCTATCTAGTTTTTTCCAATTTCCACCTTCATCTCTATAGGTGCATTGTATGGCTCTTATATATAGCATACCTTTAGTATATGATATCTATTAACGTTTTCTATTGTCTTATATAGACAAATGAAATACTCTTCATGGTATTTCAATATTTATGTTTATAATCTTTGATATAGATAAATACAGTGTAGCTTGTCACTGATTATGTACAGATCCATTAATTTAATTAATAGTGAAGTTCAATTACTGTTTATATGACATCAGTTTGAATCTCAGTAAAGAATAAACAAAGAGATAATTTTTCTTTAATTTTCATACCATACTATAAAAGAATTATCCCTAATTTCTCCACACGCGTATTATAGTTGTACCTTTGAGTTAAAAGAACCGATATTGACAACTGTAATCAAAGATGAAGAACTTAAACAAGTAAAATTTACGGTTATATTTAAAACAATAGCTTCTTAAGGATGTAATAACCATGCTTTCTAGTAGCTATAATAAATTAAATTCATATATACTTTTATAAATGACTAGATGTACCGAAGCAATATCAGTTACAAGTTTGCAAGAAAACTTGATGATTTTTAATTAAAAAAGGCATATTGTTCTTAAAAATTAAAAAAACGACAAGGATATGAGCAAACGAACTATAAAACAAGATTTTCTCAAACAAATGGCTTTTTGGCAGCTAAATAATTAGAACAACAGCTTTCAATCATAAATTAAATAACTAGTGAAAAGAAGAAACCCATTGTGATAGATATCTTATACGTTTTTACTTAAAAAGCACCCTTGATCATATGTTAAATAGATAATTCATAAAAATACTTGCTAATTAATATCATTTAATATTTGCTTGACTTAATAAAAACGCTAGAGAGTATTTCTTTCGACTATAGACGTAGAGAAGAAAGAGACCAAGAGCTCAGCCAAGAGTTCAAGGTGAAATTAGAAAGCGAACTGAGTAACAAGGAAGAAGTAAACCAGGATACACCTGGTGAAGTTGAAAATAAAGAATAAGTACCAACTAACCATTCAATAAATAAATTTATTGCTCGAGTTAATAATTTATTCAAAGCTAAAATAACAAAAATTTTATCTAAATTTTTTAATTATTTTTTTGAGTTGTGAGACCAGAGTAGGTGCATGCATATGTCAACTCTTAAGTATTGGCATTTAAATTGTTATAAATGTTAAATATAGCCTCGGTGACACTATTAGTTTTTGAATTAATTAAGTAAGGCCATTTTTAGTAATGGCTGTGTTATAAGTATTTGTCTGGTATGCTGCAATTTGAATGTGAGGATATTTAAAACATAATAGCTAATCTTGCTATTAAAATATTAAATAAACGGGCAGTAATCTGCTTTTAAAACCAAGAATCCAATAAATTTACAACTAGATTTATTTTCTTTATTGTTGATTAGTATGCAGCTGTATTTTAGCTAACTGCTATTATCTACTCATTCGACAAATTCTCTAAATTTTTGACATCTTTGTAGCAGCTCTGCATAAGAACCACAATCTTCGATTCGACCTGAATCTAAAAAAATAATTTTATCAAAGAGCCCGAAATGGCTTTTTTGATGAATGATCATCAAAATGGTCTTGTCAGAATCTGAAACTATTTTTTCAAGAAACTTTGCTTCAAAGTTAGAATCTAATGATGATGTGGCTTCATCTAGAATTAGTATGGGTGCATCTTTGACAAAAGACCTTAGAATGGCTATCTTCTGTTTCTGGCCTGAACTAAGGTTCATTCCGTTGTTTTCAATTTTAGTATCAAATCCATTAGGTAGCTTCATGATGTCACTTTTAACTAACAGTTTTTTTGCAAGATTCTCTGCATCAGCTCTGCTGATGTCTTTTCTTCCTAAGCTGATGTTGTCAAAGACAGTTCCCTCTACCATAAAATCATCTTGTGGGATGTAGGATATAATCTTGAATAAAGATTCAGAGGAAACACCGTCAATGATTGCATCGTCTATTTTTATATTTCCATCGTATTTTTTAAATCTAATTATAGATTTAACAAAAGTGCTTTTACCTGTACCATTTCTCCCTACTATTGCCACTTTTTCTCCCTTTCTAATCTCACAGGATATATTTTTTAGAAACACCTCATCATTTTGATAGATATTGACATTTTTAAATTCTATTTTATCATTGAAGGTAAGATCTTGATCCACTTTATGGCCTTTTACACACTCAGATTCTACATGCATCAGTCCCATAACAAATTTAGTTACTAGGTCAGATATCTCTTTAAGTACCGAGTTCAAGTCCTGGAAAAGCATAATTGATGTCATAAAATCAGATGTATTTTTTCCAAAACCACTTGAGCTTAGAAAAAGTAAGCAAACGAAAGGAACCTCTAGGATGAAGTTGCCAAGCAGTTTTCTTTTTTCAGCATATATTCCTAGGCTTTTCTCTAAGCCTTTCTCATTTCTAAGCTTTGCATAGTAATCTAAGGCCTCTTTCTCTTGTAGATTAAAGTTATTTATGAGGTCTACGTTTTCTATTTTATCCAAAAGAATATCAGTATTCTTCTTCTTTTCTTGAAACAGTTTTTTGTTGTAGTCCATTATTCTTTTTGAAGAGCTTACAAGATTTTTACAGAACATAGAAATGTACAATGCCATGATCACAAGAAGTATCAAATTGGAGCTAGAGGCAACCTTATAAGTAGTAAAAATAGCAAAAAATAATAAGCCAAGTGTCTTAAAAAGAAATATTTCGATTATCCTGCAACTTGTGTCTTTTTTCATGTTAATTTCTTTTACTATCTCACCTGTGTTATTTTTTGTAAAGTGATAGTAGCTTTTGTTCATCTCATCTCTCAAAAGCTTTAGCTTTAAGACTTCGCCAAACTTTTCAATATAAGTCGCGAATAGGACATGATGGACTACCTTAGATAAAATTCTAAGAACAGTGAATGCAAAGTACCTATTAAGATAAAACATGAATGAAATAGTCCCTCTATTATCTAGCGACCCTTTGAGATAGCTTATGGAATTTATCTGAAAATATAGAGATAAGAGGTATAGCACAAAACTTAAAGTCAGAAAGACAGGTACTCTTTGTTTAATACAATAGCTATTTAGAAAAGCCTCGGAAAAGGTTTCTAAGACAAGATTGCTCAATAATTTAAGTCTCATAAAGGGGTTGACATTGTAAAGTTTTAATTGAACTGTGTAGAAATAATCATCCAATTAAAATCTTTTAAGATAGTCAATAAATTTGAAACTGTTTTTAATCAACCAATCAAAACTAATTATGGGCAAATAGTCGATTGTTAGTACTGCAATCTGTTGAGTAAAATAGATCTTTTTGAACTAAGTCAATACATGAATATGGTAAAAAATTAAGTGGAAAATTGATGTTTAAGTCTCAGATGATAATTGGGTTCATCACCTTAGATACAACACTTTATTAATTAGTAAAAAGTGCTGTTTTAACAAATTAGCTTTATTATAAGCTTTACATAGTTCGGATACTTACGCATTTTCACTTCCTAAGTTCTTCACTTCTTCTTGTATCTTTAATCCTCTTTACGTCTATAAATAATATCCAAATAACATTCACATAGCTTTCTCATGTACTAATATTACTATATGCGCCTTATTATGTAGATGTATATCGATTATTACTTAGTTGTGACATTTAATAAGTAAATCCTATTTATTATACATTGAATAGCCTGTACCTTTCACTTAAGTTAAGTGCTAATTAAGGATATTAATAGAAATTTCTCATATGTTTTCATTTCAGATTCAAACAATTCAGCTGTTATAAGAACAAAACCCCTGTAGAATATTCAAACATCATATTTTGATGACAAACTACGTTTTAATAACTATTCTTTCAACTAGGATAGTCAAACTATTGCTTAAAACTTTTGTATAGATAAGGGGGTTTTAATTGATCTAACTTTTATTTTTTAGATTTTCAAGGTTACTTGTGGGTCGGTTTAATCATTTTTTGAGTATGGCCTAGCCTTTTGATATTTCTTGCTCTTTGTCTATAACTTAGCCTGATCAAAAAGTAAATATGGACTGTTTGTATGAAATTATAGGTATAAGAAAATGTTTTGTGTAAGTTAATAACTTTATACTCTTTTAATTAATAATCAGATATTAATAACTACTTGTACCTATATTAAAAAGTTTCTATGGCTCAATGATCTTAAAAATTTTATCTATTTATAGGCCCCAGTATATGGAGAATGCATGGCAATTCATCCATCAACCAAGTAATATAGATCCAGTATTAGACAACTATGATGAAGAAGATGACAATAAATGTTTAGTATGCTATGAATATGCAGTAGATCCATGCATGCCACCATGCAAACACGTTATTTGTTCCTTGTGTTTAATGAAATGGATCAAGTTTAATGGAGAGCCTTCTTGTCCCAGCTGTAGGCAGACATTTACACTCGATTCGGTCACTCATATTGTAGAAAGCACGTCTTCAAACTCAAAAGAGCTGTTCATTAAACGAAAAAAACTTCTAAAACCAGGTTTTTCATCGTTAAATATCAAATTCGGAAATTTGATAATCTATCAGGAAGAGGTAAGGAGACATCCTTTTAAAAGTATTTTAGTTAGCACATTAACATGTATTGTTCTATACAGCTGTACAGAACTTTTTCTCAGAAATTTTAAGTAGAAATGAATGATTGGCTATATGAATCTTTAAAAAATTGCAACGAGATTAATTCATCGATGACCAAAGTTTTATTTAAATTGATTATATAGGGTATTAATATTAGGTAGTTTCGATAGTTACTTAGTTCTACTTGCCAGGTCTTCCACTTCTTCTTGCACCTTTAATCTTCTTTAAGTCTATAAAACTTACCGGAGTAAAATTCATATAGACTTCTTAAGTACTAATATTCATATATATGATTCATAGCGTGATTGTATATGATTGATACCTGGTTGCAGTAATTCGTCGGTAAATCATATTAATTATATATAGGATAATCTGAACTTTGCATTTATAAGAAAGTGCTAAATCTTTTGCTATTAAATCATATTCTTTCATCTTCTATGTGTATTAATAGGTTTAATTTGGTTACATTAACTTTTATCAGAATTATTTCTTTTCTCCTCTTGTCGTAAACAAATAGGTCAGGTTTGTTATGTTGTATCCTTACGTCTGTTTTAACAAGTGTATAACTCCAATATCTAGATTCTTGCTAACTTGACTTCTTGAACTTACTGTGATATATTTTTAAGTAAGAATATTTTTCATAAGCTCAAGAAACGTAATAATTCACCGCATATACAAATAGTTTTACACTCATTCTTCATCCTACTGCAACTGTAATTGACCTATGCAATAAAAGTCATTGTTTATGCATTTGGTTTTTTATTTATATACTTTTCAAAATAAGCTTAAATTATTTGTTTTTAAATATTTTTTTTAATGAGAAGACTATTCCAGGAAATAAGACTGATGCGAAGACAATAGTGTTAAGCATAACCGAGGACTTTAGAATAAGTTTTTTATGATTAATTCTTAGGCCTTCTACAGCTTTATCAAGCACATCCAAATTTGTTTCTCTTAAAATACGTGTGTCTTCTAGAATTTCATAGTTGTTAATCAAGATTTTTAAACATTTGAGGACTTCCAAGTCAACAACTCGGCTTTCTAGCAACTGGTTAAAGCGAATCATCTCTAGCATCTTCTTATGGCTATTATAAACTGCATTTAGTATAGGCCATCCCAAGTGAATTAAAACAGCAATTAACAGCTGTCCCAGCATTTTAATAATGTCAAGGCTTATTTCCATTACAGGGGTAAAGTAAGGTTTATTTATTGTTTTTACAGTTTTAATAAATTTAGCTTAAGAACTGCTGAATATGATTAGGTACACTGTCATAAGAAGCATTCATTTGGAGACAACAGATTTATAGTTTTTGAATAAGAAGTTTCTGAAAAGACATAGAAAGTTAATGTTACAGTATTAACATACATAGACGTCAATACTTTAAAAAGACACACAGTCTAAGATGACTGCTTTGTTTAAATGACTAAATTACTAAATCATTTACCTTTGGCATCAATCTTAGATATTAATCCGGTTCTTCATTGGCGCCTTCTTTGATTGGACACTCTATTAAAAGAGATTACTCAGACTTTTCTTTATTACCAGGGCCTGTATGAATGCTTTATTGGAGTAAATCTAGATTTATTTCTATGTTTCTCAACATATTTTGTAATCAAACCTTTTCCACGTATACAATAGTGTTTGTTTTAGATCTGTACAAATTATCTACCTCATCACAAGTCTTTCGTCCTCGTTTTGTCTTTTTCTACGCCAATTATTAATTACAAATCTATGATTTTTACCACTATCGAGTTATTTCTTTTTTATTCGCAGTATAAGCTAATACATTTAATTGTTATGTTTTGTCTTTCTTCGTTACGTTTATCTTCTTTATTTTTAAATCTGACAATTTAATTTCTCATGTAAAGCATTCTCACTAGCTCATAAATCAGCTTTGCAGTCTGCCTTTCATACACTGTAATTAATGAATTTAAGATTGACTTTAAATCTTTATAGAACATGTTTTGTATAACTCCAGGTCTTTTTTATTATTAGTGCTTTTCCTATGAGACTTTTTGAATCTTGTACTTTGTCCAATTTTTAAATTGGCACAGTTTTTATTGGATAAAATTTAAAACAAGCAAAATTTTAAACCTATTCTATTTTTTAAAATTTTAATAAAAACCCATGGCACAAAACAAGATAACTAGCATAATTGCACACATTGATCATGGAAAAACCACCCTAATTGACAGTATTATTGCATCAACTGGATACTTCTCTAAGTCACTGGCTGGTGATTTAAGATTTTTGGATTCTCGAAAAGACGAGCAGGAAAGAGGAATAACTCTGAAGCTAAGTCCAATCAAACTTTCTAACGGCCATATTTTCATAGATACTCCAGGGCATGTTGATTTTGAATTTTTGATTTTTAGCTCTTCTACTCTCTGTGATAACCATCTGATTTTGATTGATGTAAATGAGGGAATAACTCCTAGAACTATAAGTTTAATTAGGTTTCTAGACCACAAGAGATCTATACTTGTTTTGAACAAAGTAGATAAATGTGAAAGTTTTGACGAGATAGAACTTATTTTACAGCAGATCAACGGTCTCATGGGTGAAGAAGTATACCAATGGGATAACAACAACATCATTCTTTCATCTGCTATATTAAATGCTGGAATCTGTAAAGGTACCTTTAGATCGTCTAAAAAGAATACACTAGCTATGGCATTTAAAGCTTTTAAGGTATTGGATGAAAAGGTGGAAAGTAAAGATTATGACCAGATCGTCTTGAAATACAAAATTAAGTTTCCGAACAAAAAGTCTATTTTCAGTGCCGTTTTTCCCCTCTCTGATGCAATATTTAACACTGTAGATTTCATTTATGAAAATTATGGGGATATCGAGCCAATCAACTATGAAATCAAATCGCAAGAGGCAGATACATTTATGTTAAAATCAAAAGTTGATAACTCTTCTAAAGCTGGTAATTCTATGAATTTCGACCACAACTCTGATAATGTAAGTTTAGATAGCCGTTCTTACAGTGTCAAATTAGATGGCAATCTTCCTTTGGTAGATAGCTTTGATGATACGGAAAAAGTTTTATCTGAAAAATTAAAAGATTTTAATATTAATTCAACCAACCGTAACCTGCCTTTCAATGATAAAGATTTTACTATAGGCGAATCCTACGATTTTAATGATTTTCCAAGTTTTAGCAAATCAGAGTTAATTAATACAAATTTGTATCAAATGTATTCCGATATGACCCCAGAATTTATTGCCTTCTCTACTTACAACATACTTAACGTAAAAGGTTTGTTTGATCATAACAATATTCTTTTCCTTACCAGAATCTTCAAAGGTACAGTTCAAAAGGGAGACGTTGTTTTTAGCTGTACTGCAGACAAATTTAAACCAGTAATAGTCGAAGATATTCTTGACTTTGATATAGATAGTAAAATTTCTCAGGATAAATTTGATGAACAAAGCCTTGTATTGCTTAAAGGCGACTTCTTTAAAAATTCAGCTATCTGCTCATCTCCTGTCAAGTTCGTCTTAAGCAGTTGTCCAACACCATTTTATTCAGCTAAAATTTTACTAAAGGATCTAGATAGAATAAAGGAGATAGTTAAGGTCATAAAGGTAATGTCCTATACAGAGCAGAATCTGAAGTGCAGGCTTAACAGATTTTCCGAGTTAGAATTCAAATGTAATGGTAACGTACAGTTTGAAAAAATATGCTTTGATCTTGAAGAAAGCGGCTTTCAATTTTTTATAAAAGATTCAAAAAAGGAGTTTAAAGAGTGTGCTAAAAAGATCGAGATCGCTACTTTTGAAGATGGTGAAATTAAGTATGACCTGGCAATAGGCCCTATTAGTTCCCTAGATCTGTTCTGTAAGGATAAAAAAATTGAAAAAAGCGATATAATTTTCAAGGAGTCTAACGCCTTTATTATCAAAAGCCAGGAGAACTACCATGTTATAGAAAGTGTTTTTGATATTTTTATTGGATCTGGTCCTTTGATAAGAGAACCTATCTTTAATACATTTTTCTTTCTTAACATTGTAAATGAGGGCGGGTCTGTATTCTTTAACGCATTGAAAAGTGCCTTAACAGAAACTTATTTGAAATCTTATCCATCTATTTACCCATCGTTTATCACTATTAGAATCTCTGCCCTTCGTTCTTATGCAGCGGCGGTGTATCTATGTCTTCAGAAGATTTTTTACATTGTTGATGATGAGGAATACACCGATGATAGTGATTTTATGGTTCTCACTTGCAAGATTCCACAATATAACTTTAATTCTCTAGTTAACGAGATTAGAGTGAAATCAAAAGGCACTGCGTATTTGGAGGTTGTTGAAAATGCAGTTATCGACACGGGTGATTTCTCTAATATGATCCAGCCAATTAGAAAAGAAAAAGGACTTTTTGTTGAAGAAAAAATTATAGAAGACCCAGAAAAACAACGTACATTACGAAAATAATGCAGCATATAGATATTTGATTTAAAATAAATAAAGTTATAGTGATTTTGAGAGTGCTTATTAATGCCAGAATTGTTATTTTATACACTAGTAATTTCACAATTATGTACTTGCTGGTACATGTTTTTATTTAACATTTACTTGATCTTTCTTTATATCTATATATTTACTACATGTATTTGTACAGAATTGAAGTTGACGCCAGAGATCAGATACCTAAACCATGTAATACAGAAGTGCCTGTACAGACAAAGGTAGAACAAGAAGACAACAAGAAAGTTATCAGTAAAAAATATGTAAGTAATTTAATCCTTAAATAAATTTATATCTATTTTAATAATGGATATAAATATGCCGACTCGTAAATGCGAACTGTCATGCCAGCTGCACAGGATATAGACTAAAACAATACCATGGGTCATGATAAGGGAGGCAATAGTATTGGACTAAGTCTATTTAAACACTACCTATTGACTTACCTAAATAAATAGTAGAGTAAATAGATATTAAAAAGACATTAAAAAGTATCTCATTCGACTGTAGCAGAAAATATTATAGATCAAGTACTTAAGCTTTGTAATACAGTAGAGCCAGAAGAAGTGCCTGTAAAAATAAACGTGTATCAAAAAGACAATACAAAAGCTGTCAGTGGAAAATAATGTAAGTAATTAGAACATTGAATAATTTTGTCACTTAATAGGAAAAACGCTAGGTAGATGATTCAGGTGAAGCATCACATTGTTTATTTTTTTTATAAAAATACTTTTCAAATTAAAAAAGCTTCTATTACATCATATAAGCTATTAGTCTCTGTGAAATACTTAGGATTCATCAAAGTCTTTTAAATTACAATAAGCATATCAGTTAATGCAAAAACAACTAGTTGGATTAAAGCTACAAACTAGAGTTTTAATAAAAAAATGTCTTTATCACAAAACCATGACATATCCTTTATAATCTATAAAGTACTTAAATATCAATAATTCTTTGACCTTTATAGTCTCTTAATTAAAAAGATTGAGATAATAAATTAATCACAGGGGTTATCATGGTTTAATACATAAATCTAACTGCAACAAGGATATTTGAAAATTTAAAAGATATTAAAAATGTGATTAGAGCACGGCTAAGAGAATGCTTTTAAATTTCTAAAAAATCCTTATTTACCAACCTTACTGCATCTTTTGACAAATCATTTTCAGATTTTAATATAAAGTACGCAATACTATGTATGTAATATTTTAAATTAGATCATTGACTTTGATTGATAACCCATTCTAAATTTACAAACGTATTTCTAATAGCATTAAAATTAAGACAATGCTTTTTGATAAAGTGTAGTCTACCTCTCGTATTTATGTGTATAACAAAAATTCGACTTGCAATTTTAATAAAAGAAATTTAGCTTGTCTCTAGTTGTCAAGGTTTTATTATGTAGATGTACAGACTATCGAGAATTCTATGTTACAGATTTAGATTTATATTAACTGATTCATGTTCAAATAGTAGTTTTTATAAAAGTATTGTCAATTATTTACTTTAGGTGTTATCGAAGCTAAAGTTAAATAATGAATAGTATCTATTTTTTATTTCTTCATCTGATCCTGTATTTTCCATGTTTAGATACTTAAGGTTCTTTAGATTATCTAGTGCACCATAGTTATTTATGTTGTTATAGGAAATATCTAAATATGTCAGATTGGTTAGATACTGAAGGGATGATATGTCTACAATTTTTGTTAAAGGCATAAAGAGAATTCTCAACTCTTTTAGTGCTTTTAATGGGGTAATATCTGTAACAGGACACTTGTAGAGAAAGACGCTAGTTAGCTTTTGCATTTTATCAATCCCTTTAAGTGATGATACTCGTGTCTGAGATATATCTAAGGATTCTAGGTTTTTGAATGGTAGCAAGACTGAAAAGTCAGCTATTTGAGTATTGGCAATAGACAAGCTGTTAAGACTGCTTGCTGATCTCAGTATTGTAGATACGTCTTTGAAGTTAGAGTTTTTAGCATTAAAATGTCTTATTTTAGTTAGACATTCCATCTCTGTATAATCATTTATATTTGATCCTTCAATTCCTATGTTGATTAAATTCTTGCAAAGCAAGATACCATTAAGTGTATTTATTGAACTTTTTATTATTTTGAGTATTTTAAGGTTTTCAAACTTTTCAAGAAATTGCAAATCAGACAGGACAGCATTTGTTATTTGTAAATACTGAACGTTCGGACACCTATCTATCGTGTAAATTTCTTTTAATTCAGAATTACCGATGTCTAAATATTCTTTATCAAATATGTTATACAATGCTTCATCACTTTTGGTAGTTTTTTCATAAGCTATATCTGTACCTCTAGTATCTCTCTTATTTATTTTTCTACAAGGCGTTTCTTCGTATCTGGATGTATTTGATCCATTGCTGGGAAAAGCTAATAAATTATTACCAGAAGATCCGAAAAATGCATTATACATTAATGAGCTAGATATAACTATGGTAAAGAAAATGCTCCAGAGAAAGTTTTTTATACTCGTGCCTCGGTTTCTACTAAATTCCAAACGACCAGAGTTTGGCAGGATTGATAAAAAGCTGATTCTATTAAATTTAAACGATAAAACTATTCCAAATACAAACGCAAATATTCCTAATGCTGCTTTCAAAATTAAAGAATATTCAAGTACCATTTATGCAAAAAAAATTCTTTTTATATTTTAAAAATAATTTAAGGTTAATAAACTTAACTTTAACTAAGGTTTTAAAGAATTAAAGAACTAGAATTCTGTTATATCAGGCTCAGGTAAATCATTTATTAGATAACTTGGGTTCTACTTACTTGATCTTATATAACACAGTACCTATTTAATTCTTTTAAGCACTCAGTAATTTATTTATGGCAAACAGCAGTTATCGTAATTAACAATCTAGAGTATCAGCTTTAACTACCTCTGGATCTACTTCTAGAACTTACTTTCAAACATCATCTTTTTCATTTCATAACTCACTTCAAGATCTATGTCCTATCTAAGTCATATTTATATAGTCTTCTTAAGTACTAGTGATTGGATGTAAGATTCATTACGTGGTTGTATGCCGATTTCTTCTCTGTGCTTCTTGTGGTATTTCGGTGCGCTATCCTATTAATCTACATATGAAATAATCTTTACCTTACATTTGTAAATCTATGTTCCTAATATTGTTAATATCTATAATTATACTAATCTTTTAGAATGTGTTTATTGAAAACACTTTTTGTTTGATTCTATGTTCCTAATATTGTTAATATCTATAACTAGACTAATTTTACTTAACCTGTGGTACATGTATTTATTATTAATCGTAAACGAAAATTGTTAATACTTTTCATAGCTAAACAATTAAATAGAATTTATTTAAGTTACTTCGGAGTCTTTTCTATCTCATCGTTTGATTCAAATCCAAGTAATGACAGATAATGATCTTTTACCTTCTTTTCCACATTTATTTGCTCCATACATAAATAATGAAGATTTACAAAATTTTCTAAAACATCAATGTTCGAAATAGCGGTATTACTTATATCAAGGTATTTAAGAAGCTTAAGGGTTTTTAAAGATGAAATATCACTGACTTTTGTTTTTGGTATAGAAAGTGCATGAAGATTAACAAGAGACTTTAAATTGCTCACGTCTTGAATAGGACAGTTGTACGCAAAAAATGCTTTGAGGTTATTCAGTGATTCAACACCTGCTATGTTTGATATTTTGGTATTAGAAATGTCAATCGAAGTAATATTTCTAAACTGCAAGATCTCTGAGAAATCTGATATTTTTGTACCAGAAATATCTAGGGAAAGTAGTTCTTTCTGGCTTGACGAGAGTAAATTTAGATTTTCAAATGTAGTATTGCTTAAGTTAATAAAAGCTATCTTCCTTAGTTTTGAAAGCTGTGAATAGTCAGATATCTTGCATCCCCTTAGATTAACACTTCCAAGGTTTTTCAATTTTTCTATTCCATTTAGGTTAGTCAATTCGCTATTAGAAATAAGCAAGGTTTCTAAGTTTCTAAATTTTCTCAAAAAGTAAAGGTCTATTAATTTTACATCGATGATTTTCAAATAAAGTGTACTAGGGCAATCTTTTAACTGCTGTAACTCCTCAAGATTGCTACTTCTTAGCTCCAAGTAAACATTATTGTAGATCTTTGATAATATGTCTACATTTTTTACTCTTTTAAAGTTATCTAAAAGTGGGTCAAATGTTAAATAATCTCGTTTTAAAGAAAGATCTAAAACAGCTCTGTTTGGTTGAGAATCTACTAAATTTTCCCTTGTCGTTATTATTTTTTGATGAGTGCTATTTGTGAAGTTCAAACTGAAAAAGCAAACCGGAGTTAATACAAAGGTACAGAAAATCCCAAACATTAATTTAAGGAAATTCCTTCGTGGAATCTGCTGTGTATTTTCACCATTTCCTCTTCTTAATAAAACTGAAAGAGATGTCTTACTATGATGGAGTGATAGGTAAACCCCTATGGTAAATACTATCAAAGCTGACAGTGTTTTGATAAAAAATGTAAAATCGAATAGCATAAAGTTGAATTGTTTTTTCTATAAATGTAAAAAAGTTAATTAGAATATTTATAAGCATATTAAGCTTATTTAAAACTTAAATAATTAGTCAAAAATTATAATTGCATTTAATTTAAACACTTTGGTAGAAGTTAATATAGCCAAATTGAAGTAATCTGATACGAAATTGAAATGATGTGATAAAGAGGCTTGAAGTGTTTATTCTTTAATATCGCAATAAACCGATATGAACTATGCACAACAATCATAAAAGCATATGCTTAATGACATGTCATGTAATGTAACTCCAATCATGCACCAATGTAGGGCTGTAGAATTAAAAAATCATATAAAAGATATTAAGAGAGGCTTAAGTACACTTTGGAATCTACTACAGGTGAAATCAGCAGGTATGGATGATGTAAGAACTTAAAATCCTATTATGAAAATTGGAAGGAGGTTTGAAAGGTAAAACTTGTCATAATAAGAATGTGAGCAATAATCAACGATGTTGTTCTGGAACTAGTTATTTTGAAATGGTTGGACTAAATAAGCACATTTAAGAAATTTAACATGTAAAAACAGTACTAATATTGAAAATCAATTTATTGAAGGGTTTGTTAGTACTTATACTTTATATTCAACTTCACTATCTCTGTCCCATTTTAATTTTTCCTTGATACTTGATTCGCTTTCTTATTTCTTTTCAACCTCTTAGATCTTTCCTCTCCACGTCTATAGTCAATAGAAATACTCTCTGACGTCTTTATGATAACTAAAGATTGTATAAATTCTTTTCTTTTGTTCATAGTTCTTTAAGGTGGTGTTTTGCATTTTGGTGACTATAGAATCCCATGTCATTACCCATAGAACAATTCTTGTTTTCATTTTGTGAAGTAGAAAAAGGTAGGTAGCAAGTATGTCGTACTTATGTTAGTACCAGTATTTCAATATTAGTTTATATTAGATTCTATGGCATCAAAAAACTAATATTGAAATATTTTTATTCTGCAAAAAGGAATGTTCTAATTCCAGATATTTTACAAAATAAAACAAGGAAATTCAATTAACTTTTGACAGCTGTTTTATTTAGCCTTAGTTCTTAGAATAAGCATGTAGAAGATAAATCTAATCATACCACTTTTTATCAAAAAGCATAATGCTTACAGTCATTCACATAAAAATGGGTTTCTGATTCATGAAACAAGATCTAAAACTAACACTTGACCCACAAATATCTTTCTCTATAGCAGTGGCTACATATGTCAAAAAGATTTGGCCAGGTTTCAAAGGTTTTAATTTTACGAAGGTTATCTTTAGTAGTTAGATGCCAAAAATAGATCGGTTTTAACAAAAAATTTTAAAACATTTTGATGTTTTTGCATTTAAATAACGAGATTTAATTGACTAAAAGCGTTTCTTGGCTAAAGAAACTAAAATAGCTGATCTGCATACAATCTACTTAACAACCGAAACTGTAAAATATTTTGATAAATATATTGGAATTATTCATTTAGATAGACCTCAAACGTAGCTGTATCCTTAAATATCATAGGAGAAAGAAAAAGGTAATTATCAGCTTAATATCATAGAATTTGATGATTAGGTTTTTTAATTGATTTAAGAAGTTAATCTAGTGGATATAAATATGACCAGTTATTTTTCATAAGTAACCACCATTTAGAATTATCTGCAAATGTAGCATTAAGTACATCAATTAATAATCAAGTTAGAGGCTCTTACTTGTTAGTTTATTTAAAATATTTGATATACCACAGTCTTAATAAGCCCCATCTGTCTTAGTAAAATTTTTTTTACCGATACAATACACAATTCTATAGACAAAGGATTGTGGAATCCAAGTTTAATTTTTTTAAAAATTTTGTTTTGGTCCCAATGGCCTTGATAAATCTAGCTACCGAGTTTACCAAGACGCTAAACGCTCTTATTCCACACATTGACACCAAGGACAGTACAAAAGTTTTAATAATAACAGAGTTAATAAACAAGGTGAGTAGCTGCATGAAAGGATTAGAAAATACTGAGGAAGCCATCTCTCATCTCATAAACTTAACAGAAATAAATAAAGAAGAGTGTAAGGATGTTGTTTATTTGCGAAAAGATGGAAATCTGCTAGGTATCATATCTAGAGACGTAATAAAACCTAGAATAATTCCAGTCAAGAAACTCTCAATAGAATGCAACTGTCTTTTCTCAATAGAAAGAAGCTTCCTACCATTTAAAGAATGCATAGTTATTAATACAGAATCTGAACTAAGATCTTTAGATTCTGAGCTTAAAGAGGTTGTATTGAATGCTTTTGAGCATAGCTATAGAACTAGCGATCCTTTTGTTTGCTACATTTCAGTATATACACCCGAGGGATATATTTACATCATTGATGCAATACGATTTAGGGAAATAATCCCTCAACTGCGACTACTAAAATGCAATGTAATGAAAGTCATTTGTTCCCAGTTTGCATCTAAGTGTCTTATTGAAGACTTTGGATCAGTTAACTGTTATAGAGCTTTTAACATACCAGAGTCCCATTACATAATTGATTGGAGAATAAGACCATTAAATGAAACAATGATAAGTGTTATTTGTGAAGAGACAGCAAAAGGAGTTGAGATGTTGAATCTTGGACTGGAACTTGAGGAATACTGCCCAAATGAGACAGATGAAGTATCTGAATTTATGGAAAGATTTGAAATTAATGAATCTCAGGCCACTCTTATAGAAAAGCTGTTTAAACTCAGAGCTTATTTGGCTCGATCTTTCAAAGAAAGTGTTCAGTATGTGCTAACCGATAGCCAGCTAGCACAACTTATCTCAAATATGCCAACTGCAGTAGAAGAGATAGAATCTTTGTTTCCATACATGTCTTCTGTTATGAGGCTTCATTCAGGCGATTTTTTAATTATTCTTAAAGGAAAATCTAAAGTATTTTCAATAGAAAACTTAAAGAACAAAGACTTTTTAAATTCTGAGACCAACCAAATAGAAGAAGCTTTTAATTACAAAGAAATTAACGATTCTGCAACAGAAGACGAATATTAAGAACTAAAGTATCAGATATAGCAAGAAAATAATTAAATACTTGGCATGTTTAGTCACTTCATTTAATTTTAATTTCATGATAAAGTTCTATAACTTAAAGCTAGGAATCAGTAATACTCTTTCATGCAGTTACTAAAAATACTAAAAAAAATCGTAATTTACAAAATCTTTAGACTTAGAATCCAAGAAGAAAGGAACTAGCCTAAGCTTAATAGAAAAATAGATATAGAACTTTTAAGCTGGTTTAGGTGCGATAGACTACCCTAGTGACCTTTGATTTATTTCTAGGATAATAAATTTGTTTAAGAGTAAATCTTTTTATGTTTTTAATCAGTTACAACTTTCTTGTTGTCTTTTTTTACCTTTGTCTCTACAGTCACTTCATCGGGCTCTACCTCTTTACATAACGTAGTAATTTGTTCTAGGGTATCTTATTCCACCTTCTCTTCTATATTCAGATGAAATATTCTCCATGGTCTTCTTAATAATTATGTACCTATTACATTTTTATTAAACTGGTGTGATCATGACTCTTCTATGTAGACTTTGTGTAATACTATTCCATCAAACGCCATAACCTAGGGTATTATCTTAGTCTTTGTATTTTTCTAGGATAAACTATTCTTTTACTTTTGTTCTTGACTATCATCTTCTAATTCTTCAAAAGCTTTAATACAACTTTACTTATTTCTTGCTGTAAATTACAATCCTCTTTAAGATCATATGTCTTATCTGAGTAATACCTAGGTAGTCTTTTTAATTTCTGCGATTAGATATAATAGAAAGAGATACATCTATTAGCACAAGTAGAGAATGAAAAAACTCGAAAATATGATTTAATAGCAAACGAGTTAGCACTTACTTACATATGCAAGGTAAGATTATTCCATATG
>JAVKTW010000071.1:0-10139 GCA_032191455.1 Microsporidia sp. MB | reverse complement strand
ACCTTGCATTTGTAAGTAAGTGCTAACTCGTTTGTTATTAAGTCATATTCTTTCATTCTCTACTTGTGTTAATAGATCTAAGTTAGTAATACCAACTTCTATCAGAGTTATTTCTCTTCTCTTTTTGTCGTAAACAAATTGGTCTGATCTGTTAAAGATTAGTATCATTATAGCTTCTTTTGAACTATAATTTAGAGTTTTGATCTCACTAATGAAAAATTTTTAGACTGATTTTAAAATCCTTATGTACGCAAATCTCTTTTTACATCTTTATAAAACCGTGGGAGCTGTTAACAAAGCCGAACGCATTGTTAATGAAAGCAAAGATTTAACTGTCAACTGTACCTTTATACCAGTAAGCCATCCAATCACTGATGCTTTAGAATATGAAGTTGAAAAGTACATGAAATTTGAGTTTGATACAAAATACTTTAAGGATATCATGAAAAGAGCCGAGAATACAAAGAAGACAGACGTAAATTCAAGTCTATGCAGGCTATCTACGGTGATATTCTACAAAAATATTGAATACTCTGAAGATCTCAGTATACTATTGGAGGTAGTAGATTTTTCAAAAATTATTTCCAAAAATGCAGAGATTCTGGCTAGCCAATTAGATTCCTCTAAGGAAAGCATATGTTTAAAGGAATTAGGCAATAATATACTAGATTCCTTAAAAAAAATGTCATCATTAAGCGATATTGCCGCAGAGCTAGTTTACCAGCAACACAACGAAGAATGTACAAAGGAATGTTTAAAGGAAATAGAAAATAGATTTGAGTTAGCATTAAATGAATTAGAAGATATCCACAACAGCATAATATCTAAATATGCTAAACTGATTGATGTAAAGATCAGGAAAAAGATGGAATATTCTTTAGGAATTTCAATAGTTCACTTCTCTTTAATTGCTTCACTAACTGATATGATTAGGTACTGCAGTCGTGAGGAAAAGTCTACCTTTACATTTGATTTTCTCTTAAATAAAATTACCAATGAAGTTTTGAATCAAAATAAGAACCACGCCTCACTTGATAATTTAGGAATCGTCACAAGGAAAGGATTTAGCTATAAAAGGAACATTTTTGAGCTAACAAAACTAATTTCAGTGCAATTATTTAGTATTTTTGATGCGTTTCAATCCAAACCTACACAAGTATAGGGTATCTTATTATAGCCTTAGCTATTTTTATTCATGAATTCCCCTAGTTTCTATTTTTTACAAGTACAATAGTCACTATTTGGATGCTTTAATATAGAATAATAAGATACAAATTTTGCTTAACCTTAAAATGATATTAATACGCTAGTTGAGAAGAGTGAAGCTTTAACGTATATTTATGGCTATAAAAACCCGTCTCTAATCGATTTGTATTGAGTAAGCTTATTTTAGTAAATTGATAAGCTTTGGCTTAAACGTTTTAATTAAATTTACCCTTTTGACCATAACAAAAACTACCTGGTTACTCAAGTCCGTCTACTCTATCATAAAAAAGGACTATAAAAAGCCTGATTTAGACAATACCCCTAGTTATTAACATCCTAGGACAATTTCTCATTGATAAATTCCGATTCTAGAAATATTAACCATATCTTAATTTGTATCTAACTCAAAAAAGATTTTTATCCTATTCATCTGTATAAGTAAAATATAGCTACATATGTTTCTTGTTATCATTGAGTTGTATCCTAGCACCAGACATAAATTTTTTTATATCTCCATAAGCTGTGAAATAGGCTTAAGTTTTTATAAAGCACACGTCTAATAGACGCATTCTTTGGCAATAGGTTTCGTGTAGTTAAGCATTGTAGATACGTTTTTATTAATCATTACACAGCAGATTTTGTAGAACTAAAATTATTGCCATTAATTGACTTGGTTATATTTTATCAAGCATTTACAATTAATAAATAGCTTTGAGTTTTATGATGGTATATCGATATATCAAAATATAAATTAGTTATTCGTTGCAGTCTTGGAATAACTCCAACATACCCAGATTTTTTATTTCCTAATCGAATAGATGATTTGAATAAAATCTTGACTTTCAAATTGCTATTTGGTTTACAAGTGTTTCCTATTTGCTGATTGATTAGAGTATATTGCAAATGCTAATGATAATTCTTTACACACATGCTATTTAGGCATAGTGTCATTTGTATTTTTTAAGCTATGCACCTATTCATGGAATTACTTAGCTTTTATGATTGTATCATATATCCTAAAGTCCTTTATAATATTATAAAAATAACATTCTCATCTACAGTTATTTCTATTTTAATCTTTCGACATCTTAATTAAATTTTATGGACAGATCTAGATTTTTACGAAAATACATTAATTAAACATCTTTAAACCAAGCAAAAGTTTACATCACTAAGCCAATCTACAGTAATATTTTAGCATTCGCAATGCTAGATATTGTTTATAGTTATTTTGCTTATCTTTTAAACTATACTTTTAATTCTTTTATATTAGTTCTTTTGAACCTAAATTCGTTATGGTAAAAATTTTTCTTTAGCTTTTATTTTAAATTTTTTAGATCCTTTTATGATGCTATTCTTAAAATATTTAATTGCAACAAGAATATTGTCAAAATTACACCACAGACTTGGATTTAGTGCCAAGGAGGATAGTTTGCAAGACAAGAAAAGTAGATCTTTAAAGAATGATTATAGAGTTACATCATTGTCTCACATCTGCAGCGCTACTTGTTTTCTAGATGGAAAAGAGAGTAACGAATGCAGTATTAGGTCTACAGAAAAACTTTATATTAATTTGATAAAAAATTGGGAAACAGTAGCAGGCAGCATAATTGAAAGGCTTGTTCTGTTTAAAAATTATGATATAAATTGCTCAGCTGCCAGATCAAATATAGAACTAGCTGAAAGGTGTCCGATGTTAGAGACAAATAGCAGATTTTCGAGAATGCTGACGTTTGTTTTATCAGTTCAAGTCAAATACTCAGAAGAGTTAGTGGCACTGCTTGAGTCTGCAGACTTTAAGAAAATAATAATCGAAGACTGTTGGTCACTAATAAACTCGTCAAAAAATCTACCCTTGTATAATGAGGTCATGGATGTTGCTACTTTAATATTAAACTATCTTAGAGATACATTTAAAACAGTAGAATTGGCTTCAATTCTTTTAGAGCACATTTACTCTGATGATCCATTTTGTCCCTATACTACAGAGCTAAAAAGTAAATTTGCAAAACTGGTAGACGAAATGATGAATATTGAGCTATGTTTGCTTAAAGCATACAAAAAACTTTTTTGTAGATCAGCCTTTGGTTCGATTGCAGAAAAAGTAATAAGATCTATAAACAACTTCTGTCTTTTAAAAAATATGCACGGTTTAACTAAATTCTGTTGCTTAAACCTAGAAAAGAACGCGAAATCACATCTTTTCTTTAGAAACCTATGCATGGCTGTCACAGAAAACAGGAATGAGGTGCTTACTGGTCTATTAAAGAAAAAAGTAAACCACCTTGACTTGATTTATGAAGAATACGACATAGATAGTCTAAGCAGACTTCTAGTTGTTCAAATATTAAATATATAAGAGTGAGCAAGTAGTTTTTTTATCCTGACCCTATATTTATGCAGTGTGATTTTTTTTCTATATACCTATCCTAAACTTAAGCTTAATAAGTTTAAATAAATTCTTAAACTAAGCCGTGATCAAATATCAAGGTTAGCAAATAGAAGTATTTAAAAACATTTTTTTGATATTATGATCTATTAAATACTATAGCAAGAAGTATAGTCTTTCTAAACAACCAATGAGAAGTTTACGCTTTAGCATTAATATAGGTAGAACATAAATAAGGCTTACATTCTAAATCAGCAAAATGATTAATACATAAATAGAGAACTTTGTATTGATTTAATATACCGTAAAGAATTTAAAGAGTTATTCGTAAAACATAAAAAGATGAGTCTTGTAAATAGTATTAAAGGAAACTGTGATGATTAGTTAAATTATAGATTCAAAAGAGAGCAGCCAATAGAAAAGCAGACTATTGAATTGACAGATCTAGAGGAGCAAACAGGATAGGATAAATTTTTGCTACTTTCAATATCTATTAAAGAAGATAGAAGATGACTGTAATAAATAATTTGATGATTATTCTAGAAGTAAGATGATAGGAAAATTAAAAATTAAATAGACATTGAATAAATTAAACCTGACTTTTGAATCAAAGAATTAAAAATGTCATTTAATAAGATAAGTACACCATGCGTAGTGAAAAAATTAAGTAGAGAGTAACCGCTTCATATTTTTTATTTTAAAACTACTAGAGGTATAAAAATCAATCTATGATCTTGCATAGACACTCGCTGTTTAGGTATTTAAGGAATAGTAGTCGGATATTAATGCAAAGTTGAATTTAATGAACGACAGTTTATTTTGCTTTTAAGTCATCCTTTACTGCTACTTTAGGAGAAGATATAAATTGTTTAAATTTATCTTGACAGCTTTCATATGAGTCATAAGTCTTAATATTAGAAGAAACCCAACTTGGCAAAGGCTGTTGGTTTCTTTTTTCTGAATATCTGCTATCAAGCAGAAATACTGCACCCCAATCTTTGGAGTGCCTAATCGCTCTACCGAGTGCCTGATTTAAGGCTCTAAAAGCTTGAGCTTCGTACCAAAGCCTTCCATTGTAGCTCCCGTTTTTGTCATTATACTCTTTCTTTAGACTTATTTGTGGATCTTTGATTGATGGATAGGGAATTCCTATAGCAATTACTGCTCTTGCAAACTCATCTTTAAAGTCAATTCCTTCGCTTGCTTTACCCCTGTAAACACATAAAAATACAGCATTGGCTTTCTTCTGGATCCTGCTTTTGTATTGTTCAATTGTTCGCTCAAACTCTGCCATTCCTCCTTCCTTAGGCTCTATAATAGCGCCAGGCAGCTTATTTGCCAACTTGTTTAAAAAAGAATAACTTGGTACAAATACCAAAGTCCCTCCTTCATGTTTTACCTGGTTAGATATGTTTGTTACTATTTTACTTATCTGCTCAATGTATGCAGGTGTCTCAACAACGTTATATGTACCACACAGGTCTTGCTTAAGATGCCCCTTTTTAATATTTGCTATGAAAATTTGTTCAGGTCTTATGATGTGTGGAGCTGTGACCTTGTGCTGAAATGCAAATTTAAGTTCACTTACAAACGATGAAAACGGAGTCAGTGTTCCTGAAAGAAGAGATATAGACTTAATCTTTGAGATCAAGGGTAGAAACATTATTGAAGGATCCAACAGCCATAAATTATATGAATACTTGTTGTTATCTTTAGATTTGCTAAAACAGTAGCTGTAAGCTTCACTACCAGTAAATAATACCATTGCAAAGACTCTTTCAATCTCTTGAAGAAGTCTGAGGGTGTTTACAGATATCAAGCTCTTAGCATCTTCATCTTTTATTATGCATTGAAGTGCGTTTTTGAAAACTAAAAACATGTCTTTTCCTATGCCAATTCTTTCTAGTTCAGTTATAATAGATTTACCCTTTCTTATTCTAAGAGAAGCATCATAAGTTGTTTGATCAAATTCATCAATCTCAGATGCTTCTTTAAGCTTTCTAAAGATTTCAACTATGTTAACGAATTCCCCTTTAAGTTCACCCATTAAAGCACTTTTCTTAACTGCGCCGATAATGTCAGTATGAACAATATCAAGTATTCTTGAAGTAATTTCAATAGAACCGGCAGATCTACAACAGTCTTCGATATTATGAGCTTCATCGATAATTACGATCGCATTCTCTAAATTGATTTCAGTTGATTCTCTAATGTTTGCATCAATTATATAGTTGTAGGGTGCAAATATAATATCAGCATCTTCTTGAAGTGATCTTGCAGCGAAGTAAGGGCACCCTGCACATTTTCTTCCTTCAGTTTTAATTTCTTCGATATCAAAAATTTTTTCACCTATTCTTTTAACTAGCCTATCTTTTCCTGTAAGATAGAGACATCCCTTCTTCTTAATAAGATCTGCACATGCAGTATTCTTATCTTCAACTTTTATTAAATTAGGATTTATACAGTACTGGTTTTTAGATCCTAGGATAGTTATCCTGGGCCTATAGTCAGTTTTTCTTAGTTGTTCTATCAACTGATCTATTTGCTTATGCGTTCGACTGCAAATAAATATTTTAAAAGGTTTGTTCTGCTCATTAAAGCTCCTTCTTGCATGTTCATAGTACGCAAGCACACTGCATATAATAGAAAGAGACTTACCTGTGCCAGTAGGGCTCTCTATCAAGGCATTGGTGTTTGTCTGAAAGCACTCAAGTAATTTAGACATAGTAACTATCTGCGGGGCATAAGGTTCGTATGGAATATCAATAGTTATTCCATTAATTTTAGTTCTTACCATATGGATAAAATTTTTAAATTATTTTATTTCGATACTACGAATTGAGAGACAGATTGAGATAAGCTGAATGCGTGGTAACGAAATTTTTCAATATACAAATTTGACTCAAGATGAAGTAAAAGATCGATTGTTGCTTTTTTTAAAGTAGTAACAAAGTTAAAACTTTACTATTGGTGAACAAAGGCTAATACGGAAAAAATTAATTTCAAACGGTTAATTAGACAAAAGTGATATTATTCGGTACAGATCGATTTTTTATTATTCTAAGTTGCTAAATGACTAATTGGATTAAAATAGCTTTAAAATCTTTGAAGTCTTTGTATAATTTTAGTTAAGAACAACAGATATCTTATTATATACTCAATCCTTTTCAAAGCCATAAATCTGTCTAGTAAAAATCACAAAGTCTTCTAAAATACTAGCAATTTGATATGTTAATAGATACATGCAGAAAGCGACTCTTTAACTGTGCTTAATGTGATACTTCATAACTAAGTTTAACTTATTAGCTCATAGAAAAAATCTTAAATGAGCATTTATAATTGAAGACTAACTGTCTTAAATTTTACAACTTTTCCTTTTTTTCTTCTTTTGATATTATTTAGGAAAATGTTTAATGACATGATTAAAAATTAATCTAGTTACTGTAATCTATGGAAATATTTTGATATAGTAAAAACACATGTATACTTTAGGGAAATATTCAACTGAAGTTATAAAAGACTAGTTCACTTGGAATGCTAAAGAATAGTGCTACTTTTGATACAAAAAATATAGATAAAGGATCTGTTATTTCACCCATAAACGGATTATTTTACTTATGTTTGGAGGAGCCCAAGCAAAGAACTTTGCCTTCAAATCCAGTAAGCAAAGAAATAATCAGTTTACACTGTAATGTACGTAATGTTTATAGAAATCCTGCGAGTCCCAGGCTTCTTCATGTCTATAGAAGCGGTGAGTGTTTTGCTAATTCCAGTTGCAGTAATCAAATTCACCTCTTATCATAGCGTTGGCTCTATTGTATGTCTGGATTCCAGATAGTATCCAAAGTATTCTTTGCTTATAATCTATCATTATTTGGAATAGTACAAATTTTAAAGAAAAAAAGGTATATCTCCTAATCTACTACTAGTAAAATCATTCTAATGGGAGACAGGTAGCTAGTTATAAAACAAACTAAAATCAGATATTTAGTGTTTTCTGCGAAACATCTGAAATGTGAAGCAGAATGTAAGTCTGTGCATGGCGCTGTAAAAATTACAGCACTTAATCCGTAGATGATAAGAGCCTGAATAAGAGGCTAGTAACGAATGGTACAGAGCTTAAGGCCTTTGCTAGTGTAATTAGTAAAGATCTTAATCCGTAGATGATAAGAGCCTGAATACGAGTCTAGTAATGAATGGTACAGAGTTTAAGGCCTTTGCTAGTGTAATTAGTAAAGATCTATCAGCTTGACTTGAAAGTCTACACGTTACTAAAACTGTGGTTTAAGTACCTAAGGGGAACTCCTCGATTTACTTTGAGATGTGTAATATTTGAATAATTGTGTTGATTGATTACCGCATTAGCCAAAGAACCTCCCAGATAATTCGGTATCAAATGTTAACCCTTAATTAATTAGATTGAAGAAAATAAATTGATAATTTACCCGATTAAGGCTTAGAATAAATGCTAATTGCTAATACATCGTAGCGTAGCCCAATATTTAGCAAAAACATATACGATAATCTAGTTTAGCAAGTTAAAAAAGTGCTATGCAATTGAGCGTAGCTGATAATTTAAGGTCGCACGGGCTTTTCTTTAACACAGATTGCTAACAAAATTTTAAGTTTTTAATTTAATTTGTCTAAAAATAAATAGTTAAAATTTAAAGTTTTATTAATTTTTAATGTTGTTTCTGTTATTTTGTTTCAGATCATTATTGTCAACACGAACTAATTTACGGTTTTTACCACAGCCCTTTATATTAAGTCTCTCGTAGCAAAGGTATGCATGACATACTAGTTGACTGTACAGATCACTTATGTATTTTATTTTAAACCTATCTTTTTTGTGCTTTGATAGAAAACCAAAATCGAAAACTTTGCTTTTGTTCGGTCCAGAGTATTTTTCAACGAGATAAAACGATATCTTGCACCAAATAGACATTTCAGAAGACAAAAAGTGTGTTTGGTTTATAAATTTTTGTATTAGGACATACATTCTATTTGAAAAAGAAATGTATTCTATGGCATCTACCAAAATACTAATAGATCGGCTATCAAAGAAGTAGTTCTTAAGTATAAAGTCGGTGTAAATTCTAGCGATTTGATCCAAAGTGTTTTTAGAATTATTCAAGATTTCTTGATAGTTTCCTAAATTGGCTTTGAATTCATCAAAGCTAAGTTGATTGTTTTTAGGATTATAGTTAGGCCAATCTTTTTGTTCTAGAATAGTAAACAGGGAGCTGTGATAACCTTCGATAAGATTTATTAGTTTCAAAAAATCACCATTTACTTCAGCTTTGTTTACTTTTTTAGCATCAAGAGATTTTAGTTTAGTCAAATTTGACTCTACTTGATCCTCAAATTTAATAAATTCTATAGCTGAAATAAAATTTTCTAAATTCTTAGCTCTAAAAACATCCCAAAAGTCTTCTGTATTAGATTTTAAGGAATAATTTAGATCTGATTGATTTGGATATGCAAGTTGGCAAAAGTTGTCTAGATTTCGCTGTTTAATTTTAGAAAATTCATTTTTTCTATGATGGATCTCATCAAGTAACAAGTACTCGGTGTTTAAGTGCTTAAAAAGACGGTAAAGCTTCATTTTATAGTATGAGGTATCAAAAGACTTCCTAAGAGAGTGAATTGATGCCATAACTGGAATTATACTAATTATCATCATTTTTACGGGTAAAATTTTTATGAAAAATTTACTCCTAGACCTAAACAAGTAAAGCAAGAAAAGAAAAGATCAATGATTTAATCTTTTTAGTAAGTTATTTTTAATCTGTTTATTTCATTATGATCAAATATGCTCTATTTATCTCTTTTTTCCAAGAATTAATTTTTACATTTTAAGCTTTTTTAAATGAAAATGGGATTTATTAATTCTTAGCATAAAGAATAACAAGTAGATACTTATTTGAAACATTAATAAATTATTAGAACACTAATAGATCAAACAGGACTGATTCCATTATAAAAATATATTAACGCTAGTGAAAAAATACAGAAATGTTATCAAAGCTTGATAAGTGAAAAATTGTGTCATGTTATGTAGTTTAACTTCTTTATAAATAGAGTAACTAAATTACATTTACTAAAATCCTTGAAAAGCTATTAAATACTGATAGTTTATATTCAAACCTATCAATTAGAATCTTGAATGGTCATATGAATTATGAAAAAATTGTTAAAATTAAGGCGAATGTCAATACATTAAATGTTTCAAATAGCGTAATTAAAAATGAACGAATCAAAGCAAACGGAGCTTTTATGGGATAGAAAATTTAACTACACTTGTAATAATAAACCAAATCAATAGCTAAAAGCCTCTGGTTTACACTAGGTTTAGCAAGCTAAAATGAAATGAAGAAATGATGCATTTTTTACTTATTGTAATAAACCTTATCAATGCCTATTTTACTACTGAGAATGTAAAATACGGGTAGGTACCCCTACTAAAACAGACGTCAAGATACAATCTTGTATACTAATTTGTTTACGACAAAAAGAGAAGAGAAATAACTCTGATAGAAGTTGG
>JAVKTW010000070.1:0-10178 GCA_032191455.1 Microsporidia sp. MB | reverse complement strand
CTATAACTTCTTGAACTGAGTGTGATCTCAGCATTCTTGAACTTTTCAGGCCATGCCTTCTAATTAGATAATACAACACATGGTTAATAACTCTAACGTTGTTCTTACAAAATGGAGTCACGAATTTATCCTACTTTAACATCCCATTAGATATCTAATAACTCCCAATCTGTGTATTACAAAGTCCCAACATTTATTTTTCTTTTGTTTTATACTGCAATATATAGTCAGTAAATACAATTGGGTACTTTAACATTTTCTTAAAATGCACCAGTACCATATGCTGATTCAATTTAGATCTTACCAACAGGCGTTTACAGCCAAAAAATTAATAGATCAAAAAAGATGAAATTTTGATTACTAAGTAGCTTGAGCTGATTATATTGATTTAATACTTCATGAATTTTAGTTTTTTGCCTTATTTCACTAAAAACATCTAGCTCAGCTCTTGAAAAATTAATTTCAGATCTGAGATAAAGAAATACTCTATGGCGTATGTCCAGCAACAAGAAGAAGCTTAAAAACTTGAATTCCTAACTTAGCATTAAGTTATTTCTCAATTCTCACCGATTAATTTATACCATTTCATCTCAATTTACTTAGTCCTGTTTTCATCTGGTACAGTAACTGTATAATACTTTCTAATACTAAAAAATTTATTTGAACTTACTTCCAACTCATATTCTGTACACAAGAATCATCGGTCTATTGCCCAAATCTTTTAGCCTTACTAGATTTAACATCAATATTATAGTCTTCCTTAGGCTTTGTTCTTTCCTTCTGATTCTCGGAATTAATTCTAAATTTTTTCTTAGGATTACTTGTCTTGAGATGCGCACTCTTTGACTTCTCTTTCATCATTCTATCCTCAACGATTCTATGAGGATCAAATGAAGAGACTTTACTTTCAATCATCTGTAGCTTATCAAGTAAAATGCAAATCTCTAGCAGCTTTTGCTTTATAGGCGAGTCATCTCTGTCATCGTATGGGACATTCTGGTAAAGAATTAGATTAACAAGATAATGTCTCAGGAGTGCAATTTTTATTTCTGATGATTCTTTTTTTGAATTATTGATCTTCTCGTTCATCTCCTCAACTGAGATTTCATCAAACTTAGTTAAATCCTTCATGGGAAAAAATTTTAAAATTTTTTTAAGCCTACCACTGCAAATTAATAAAAAAATTGGATTAGGAATATGAACGAATAAAAAGTGTGTAAGAATAGGCAAGAAACATACTGCATTATCTTATTAAATATAAAGATAAAAATAGAAAGTAACAAGTCTTTTGATAGTATTAATTTTAGACCATTTATGTCTGAATGACTTACAAAAATTGAACCATATGTAGATTATTAAAGCTTTATATAAAAGCCTAGCTATAAAAACTGTGTCATGATAAATTATTCATACTTCTCAAATCTTTAATTACACACATTTTATTATTTTTAACAATTACATACAACCTATGATCTAACTTAGCACAAAATAGTAATAGATTGGCATACTATGAGTGTAACTATAAGATTTACAAAAAATGTCTATGTATTCAAATTTATAAGATATTTACTTTGTGGTTTATAATATTTATTTGGTTGTTTTATTACTTATATTATTCTTTATTGACAACTTTTGTGCTGTTTTCAAGCTCTGCCTTGTCTCTGCGGTAACTTTTTTAGCTCAGATGGTTGATCTGCGGTTTCTTTTTCATTTAATGTTCTAGTTAGAGTGTATTCAAATAGCGTTAATTTAAACTTATCTATTAAAGATTAAAAGCCTATGTTAACCCTGTTTTCGAGAAATATGTATATCTCTCAAGGCAATCACTTTAATCCTATATAAAATAATTCTCTGTTTTATTATGACTATTTTCTTGTATTTGATCAAAGTAATCAGTCTAAAGATGTACTCACAATACTCTCTTTTAGTTGTTGCAAAACTTATAATTCATCTTCCAATCAATCTAGTCTTTAATTCGTTGGTTTTTGTGATATTTTGTTCAAACCATCTTATTTGCACTTGGCTTAACTTTTACTACATAGGAATGCATAGTAGTAAATACTTTATGAGTCTTAAATCTTAGTTTTTTGCTCTTTATTTTATTGCTAAGTCTATTTGTTATTTTAATTTGTAGTTTTGTTATTTTTCTTACGTCTTGTCTTAATCATATAAATGTAATCTGTTTATTGTAATATTTTATTTTAAATCTAGATTTTATTATCAAAGGATTTATCGGCTACTATCTTATTGACTTAGTTCAAAGCTTAGGATTTTATAAGTTTTTAGTGCATATTTTTGTGTAAGACCTAATGTATCAATTTAAGTATCTAATTGAGCTTTGATGTTGCTGTAACAAGTTTTCTAGATCTTATAACAGGTGGATTACGTTGATCTTACTTAGGATGTGATTTGCATCAATGTATTTGTTTTATTCTTAAGAATCTAGTTAGAAACTAGCATTAATAATAAAGCAGTTTACTGTTTTTAGATCAAAATTAACAAGTCTTTTATACTTTATTTTGTGATTGCAATCTGTAAATTTATGTCGTAGATTCTATTTCCTTTACTTTGATAATGGGTGTTTTAGTTATTTAGTTTTTATTAAAATTTCTGTAATATTTGAAGACAGATCTGGATACCTAAAATCTGATCATCTTTTTCTGAATCAAATATTAAAAAAACCAGCGTTTACGTATTTTAGTTACAATTTAAGATTTTAAGTAGCTTTCTTTTGATAAATTCAAATTTTAATCTCCTTATAGAACGTCTGATCTGATCTTTTCAAGTAAATCTTTAAGCTTAGACTACTCATAAGTACCTTAAAACAAATATTAAAGAACTACTTAACAAAAATCAAATCTATAAATTACAATTTTTCATCTAAGCACCTTCATTCTGTGTCACAAACTGTTAACTTTCTGTATACCTAACCAAGCCTTAACCAAATGCAAAGTCCTTTTAAAATTTAAAAATTTTTACCCTAATGTCGAACTCCCATATTTTCGGAGACAAAGATGCAAACAGTCAAAGAAGGAAAAGAGAAGAAGAGCAGGTTGAGCTAAGAAGACAAAGAACCGAGGAACTACTTAATAAAAAGAGAGTCTCTGCGATGGAAGCCGTGACTTCTAACACTTTTGATAATTCTAAAAAACTTATTTTTTCTACTGATCTAGAAACTATCTATAAAGGTGTTTATGATGCAAGAACAATTTTAAGTGTTGAAATAAATCCACCTATTGATGATATAATCAATATCGGCATTGTTCCAAGGTTTGTTGAACTATTAGATATCAACTACTATAGATCCTATGGTGATAATCCATTGATAAATAAAGTAAGGTATGAAGCAGCTTGGGTTTTAACTAATATTGCATCAGGAAACGCTTCTCAAACCAGATACATAGTAAACTTGGGTGTAGTACCAATACTGGCATGCATGCTTAATGAAGACGATGATCAACTTGTTGATCAATGCATCTGGGCGCTGGGAAATATTGCAGGTGACAATGAAGAACTAAGAGATACTATTATTAGTACTGGTGTTATTGATATTCTAGGAAACATTACCCACAAGTATACCATCAGGCCAGAAGATGTTAAAATATTAAGAAACCTTGTTTGGTTTATATCTAATCTTAATAGAGGTAGAAATCCAGTCCCCAAGCACGAAAATATGTTAAAGTCTATTCAAATCATCGAAAAACTAGTTGAAATTAACGATGCAGATGTGATCTCTGACTGTTTTTGGGCTTTCTCATATATTGTAGATGCATCAACAGAATTAGCTGATCTTATCCTTAGATCTCCAGTGATGGCAAGGCTTTATAGGCTTTTATCCGAATTTTGTAATTCTCTTCAAGGCGCAGCTCATGACTCAAAGGTGTCAAAGCCTGCGGCTATTGCAATTTGCCCTATGATTAGGCTATTAGGAAATATTGTTGCAGGTACTGAAAAGCACACGGATATGGTTCTTAATTATGGATTTCTCGATCTCTTACATCCTATCTTTTACCTTTTTAATGGTAATAAAAAAATATCAAGAGTCAGAAAAGAGATTTGCTGGCTCCTCTCTAACATTACTGCAGGAACAGAATCTCAAACGATATTTATTCTTGAAAGTAATTTGATTGGAATTATCATAGATTCTGTTGCTAGACAAGAAATGTACGTTAGAAAAGAGGCAGGTTTTGCTATTCTCAATTGTCTTCACTTCTGCATCAAGCAGACTCAATACCTACAAAGGCTACTTGATAATGGTGTTATTAGGGCACTTCAGAACTACATGGAATCTGTTAACAATATACCAGAGCTTCAGATACAAATACTGCAGTGTGTTCAGTACGCTCTTGAAGCAGGTGCACATATTATGATGAAAACGGGAGTAAATCCTGTTGTCCCTCTTCTTATCGACAGCAGATTTATTGATGAAATAGAAGAGCTACAAGACAGCAAAAACCAGGTTATTGTTCAAAAAGCTTACAACATAATTATAACCTACTTTGAAGGAGAAGATGAAAATCTTTAATTGTAAAGTTAAAATTTAATAAATTCATTCACTAAAATACTAGAAATATACGTTTGACCATGCTCTTTTGTTTAATAATTGTAGCTGATCTGATTTAATTCTCGAGTTCCTAAACTTTTCTAAAAAGCTAGGTCAATATTCTTTTAACATGGTTATGATATATGCTATAATAAATTATGTTTGTCAAAAAGATCCAAATTACACAGGTAAAGTCGGTGCTACAGCATATGCTTTACTAATAAAACCAGAAAAATTGTAAAAATGATATTTTACTAATCCTTTTATGTAACTCTAGCAATCATGGCAGCGTCCCAATCAAAGCGAGAAAAAGTTTCAAATATGTCATAACAATCAACTTCAAATTAAAAGAATTAACTGCAGTAATTATTAAAGCTTGTAAAACAGACACCATCTTGTTAGAATAAAAGAAAACAAGATTGTTGTAGTTTTGATTAAACTTGGTGTCAATCATCTTATAGAAGTTAAAGGGAAAAGAAATAGAAGTATGAATTGCTAGCTAATCATATAAGTCAAATAAATAAAGTAATAAGAAAAATGCTATGGATTGTGACATAAAACGATTTACTTGCATAAATTACGTGAAGCATCATAGATTTACTGATAGTATTGATGGATGTAGCAGTAATTTTATAGACGTATTTGACTATAATTTAGACAATAGATAATTATTAAAATCAGACAGGGCCTCAACCAAAAGTTTAAAGCAAACATGAAAGCTTACCAGGTAAGTCAAAGTAGCTTTATCAAAGTCAATTCATAAGCAAATCTAGCCGTATGATAAAAAATTTTCACAAATTTTATCTCTGGTCTTGCATAGTTAGCAAATATTCTCGTTCTATAGATTATCCGATGTGAATTATCCAAATTCATGGGTAAAAATTTATTTAAATAGATAACATCCCCCCGCAAAAGACGGGTAGTCTGTTAAATTTTTCTTACTTTACAATTTCTTTAAATCATAGTGCCGTTTCTTAAAGATTTTATCTTCTTCTTTAACCAAATAAGAATCATCTCCACATTTAGCGATTACTTTTCCACGTCTTAAAAACCTGCCTTTTTGATTCTTAGTGTTTACTCCTAAATTTTCTTTCTGGCTTATTCTTACTTCTTGACCTTCTTCGAATTTTTCTCTTTTTCTTTCACCAAATCTCTTAGCATAACTCCCTGTTTTACTGTTTTCAATCTGAGCTATACCTGAAAAGTCCTTGAGCGCCTCTTCTGGAGAACACTTTATTGCTGAATGATAAGTTTTGTTGTATACTTTAATTGTCTCTGCTAATCTGCTCTCAAATTCTCCTTCTGGCATCTTTAGTAATCCTTCTCTTATTGTTCTAATTGCTCTTTCTATTCTTCCATTGCTTCTATGAGATTCTACGCCAACTAACCTATGTTCAATACCGTACTTCCAACATATCCTTTTAAATTCTTTATTGTCAAATTCCCTTCCATTGTCAGTAATAATTTCCACCGGTCTCATTCCTTTTTTAAACCAATCTTCTATAATTTCACAAATTACTATCGCGCTCCTTTCACCGATTTCTTTTGCCCATAAGGCTCGTGAAAAATAATCTACTGCTATGAAAACTACTCTTTCGTCTACTTTCATTATATCCATTGCCATTTTTTCTCCGACCCTGGTTGTCTCAATAAATTTCTCTCCACCAACTGTTTTACGATTAATAATCTGACATGTCTCACAATTTTTCAACATTAACGCAATCATTTCTTTTACTCTTGGCCAATACCATTTCTTCTTTAGTTCATAGTAAACTGCTTCTATTCCTCTATGGTTAACTTTTCTATGTATTTCTTCGATTATTTTCGCTCTCATTTCTACCTGTGGAATCTCTTTAATTTCTCCGTTTTCAAATTTCCAAAACTCTTTCCCATCCTTAATTTCTACATGTTTTTTCCATTTTCCTTCTTTCCTATTATTTTGCATTTTTAAATCTTTTTTTGCTTCTCCTCCCTCATGTAATCTGCTCAATGCATCTGGCGCCACTAGTTCTTCTCCTTTATTATACTCAATGTCAAAATCAAATTCTTGTATCAAGTCAATCCACCTATTAACTCTGTTATTGTTAAAATGTCCCTTATTTCGTATTTCCGTCAACGCTTTGTGATCAGTCACCAGTTTAAATTTTCGTCCCCTTAACTCGTATTCAAATTTCTTAACGGCCCAAAAAACCGCATACATCTCCTTTTCTGTAATTCCATATTTCCTTTCTGCTGGAGTAAGTTTCTTCGATGCCCATTGAATCGGTCTCCACTTCAACTCTTTGTCCCGTTGTAATAACACTGCGCCTAATCCAGTGTCTGATGCATCTGTCCTCAACATAAATTCTTTGTTATAATCTGGCAATAGGAGTTTTTTCAATTTTCTAAGTTCTTCTTTTATTCCGTTAAATTCACAATTCATTTTGTCCGTCCATTCCCACTTCTTACCTTTTCCTTTCAATCCTTCAGTCAGATTCAATGTTTTCATCGCATATTTCTCAATAAAATTGCTAAACCAACCAGTCATCCCTAAAAATCTTCTCAACTCTGTTATATTAGTAGGAATCGGATACTCCAATGCTTCATTTCTTTTTATTTCGTTTGATTCCTGCTCAAATCCATTAATGGTAACTCCCAACAGCTTAACTTCTCTCTTCTTCCATTGAATTTTTTCTTTATTTACTACCATGTTATTTTCCTTTAATAAATCTATTGCTCTCTTAACAAGCTCATCATGTTTCTTCTCAGTTTCAGAATGCACAACTATATCATCAATGTAAACTTCAATTCCTTTACCTTTATATTCTTGAAATATTCTGTTCATAATTCTCTGTAAAATCTGAGGTGAATTTTTAAAGCCCATCACCATACTGTTCCATTCATAAACTTGACCGTCAAGCTCAAAAGCAGTCTTACACTTGTCTTCTTCTTCAATCTCAATATGATAAAACCCTTCTTTTAAATCCAAAACTGTAAACCATTTTGATCCTTGTGTCGCTCTTATAACTTCTCTTATATTAGGAATTTCGTAAGGATCTTTTACAACTAAATCATTGAGTGCCATCAAGTTACTAACCAATCTCACACCTTTCCCTCCTGGTTTTTCTATTGCTCGAATAGGGTTTCTCCATTTTGACTCTGATTTCCTTATAACCCCTCTTTCTTCTAACTGTTTCACATAGTCCTTCGTTTGCTTCAATAAAGCTTGAGGAATGTTCTGACCTCTTTTTACTACTATTTTATCTCCCTCTGTTTTGATTTGACATTTTTCCGCTGTACAATACGATACCTTTTCTGTTCCATCTCCTAAAACTCTCTCTACATTTCTTTTAAAATCTTCTAAGTCTCTTTCCTCTTGACCACATTTTCCTTCCACGACCACATCTACTTTCCTTATCTTACATCTATCATCTATACTCTCAGTTGAATCTTCAAAACTCCTCTCTTTCACAACTTTTGATTTCTTTCTGCAACTTTCCTTAATACTTAAATTACTCACTACTGAACACTTATAAGGCAGATTCAATTTATTTCTAGGACAATCTCTTGCAATGTGGTCCACTTCACCACAAGTAAAACATCTTCTTTCACTCTTTTTCCTCATGCTAACGCTTCTTTTCATATTCCATATTTCTCTTTCGAGTTTTTCAAGTTTTCCTTCTCTAAGCTTTTCTTCCTGCCTATTTTTTTCCTCTTTCATTATTCTAATTTCCTCTTTTAATCTCTTCAGTTCTTCATCTCTACTGTCCATTTCTTTTTTCTCTTTCCAGATTTTTCCCGCCAAATCCATTTCTTTTTCAAATTTCTCCCAATCGATTTTCCCAATAACTGTTAACTTCTTACAGACAAATTTCCTTAAATTCTCTGACGCGTTCCTCCACATCCATGCGTCCTCCTCTTCTACTTCTACTTTTTCTAGATACTTTCCTAATTTCAACCTTCTCATTTCTTCCTTAAGTTCTTCGGGATTCACTCCCCAGATATCTGTAATATCTTCATCGCTTTCGCGTCGGGTGCCATGTGAATTATCCAAATTCATGGGTAAAAATTTATTTAAATAGATAACATTTATTAATAAAAGTTACCTTATATGATAGTAACAATAGCAATAGAATGACTGTTATAGTTTTGTATTATTAAAAGAGGTAATAGGTTTAATATGATTACAAGTAATACACTTAATAGGATGTGTAAATTCAAATGAAAAATGATTAATACTTAATAATTCCTTTAATAAAGTTGGCTTTACATACCTTTCATTAATTTCATTCATGCGTCTGCTAACATCAGTTTTTTTGTAAATAAAAGTAGGAGACACGTCTGAGAATCAATCTCTATATGCATGAAGGCTTTTATATAAATAGTCCAATAGACAAAATTATTTATTTAGTAGTTAAACTGCTTATGTTTCTAATCAGTTACAACTTTCTTGTTGTCTTCTTCTACCTTTGTCTCTATGGCACTTATTTAGGCTGTAATGTATTACATAAATTAAGAATTTGTTCTACTGTGTCTTCTTCCACTCCTATTCTATAGTCGAATGAAATACTCTCCATCTCATCTTAATAACCATGTTTTGCATCTTATATATAATAAGCTTTTGTAAATAATAGTTCTTTTGTGTATATTTTGTGCACCTTAGTTACTATACCATCTCATGTCATACCAATGGTATTATATAGTCTTCGTACTATACAATCGACTCAGGTAAGCCCCAATAGACTATTTCTACTTGTATATGACAAGAAAATAATCAACTTGATAGAAATAGGAATTGCAAATCTAAATTTACTGAGCTAGGTATAGAACGATAATCTAAGATATGTGATCAGAATAATTTATAGATGAAAGCTGTTATTTAAACTGAATTTCTGGATTATCAGCTTTACTACTCCTTCAGCTTACTTTCTAACATCTTATTGTTCCTTACAGCCCTCTTCAATACCTTTTATCCTATCTAAATCATATTCATTTGCTTTTATTAAGTACTAATGATTGGATATACGATTCAGTATCTAGTTATGTACTGATCTCTTCTCTGTCTTTCTTGTGCCATTTCTTAACTAATCCACATGAATTTACATCTTGAATAATTAATCTTTACCTTTCAATTATAAACTTATTTAATATTTAAATTACCTATATTATCTTTCGTTGACAAGTTTTTTTTCGTATTCTTGTTCTACCTTTGTCTACACAGGCACTTCTTTATGCTCTACTCTATAACATAGCTTACATAGTTGATCACTGTTATCTTATTCTCTCTAGTCAATAAAATACTCCCTATTGTCTTTTTAATAGCATTTTACTGCGTTCACCTATTATATATACATGTGATTTGTTTTAGTTCGCTATTTTGTACAGATTCAAAGTCAAAACAATGGTTTAGGCTAATAAAGGGTTTGGTTATTAAATACCTTAAGAAACACAGTAAAGATTCAGAATCTATTTCAAAATAAAAGTTTACAACCAATCATTATCAGAAAGACGCTAGAGAGTATTTCTCTCGACTATAGGCGTATAGAATAAAGAGACCAAGAGCTCAGCCAAAAGGTCAAAGTGGAATTAGAAAGCGAACCGAGTAACAAGGAAGAAGTAAACCAGGATACACCTGGTGAAGCTAAAAATAAGGAAC
>JAVKTW010000068.1:0-10199 GCA_032191455.1 Microsporidia sp. MB | reverse complement strand
TCTGTTTTATTGAGAAATGAATCACTTTAACTACTATTCTGAATTTATAATAAATTAACCGACCAAAGAAATTTTCCTTTATTATTTTTAAAAATTTTTATTTTTTTTTAATTTTTATTTTAAAGGAAATCTTTTCTATTTCCATGGGTAATGAATCAAACATATTAGTAGATCTTGATGCTGCACCAGTCACGAGAGAAGTAGAATCTGTCTATTCTACATTTAATAGTATGGGACTAGACATCCCAACCTCAGTACTTCAGTCTGAATCCTTCAATACACAAAATAATGCCTTACTATCATTTTCAGACGTCGTAAATGCATCACTTGAATCAAATTGCTCATTTCAAAGTAAAATGGGCTGGAGATTTAAACTACTAATCTCCCACCTATTTAATATTAAGAATTACTTGGTTTTAGTAAAGAATTGTATTTTTGTACCCATTAATACGCTCGTTGAATTTGTAATTTCAACGATCAATTGTCCATTATTTTTATACAGCTTTATGATAATAATAATGATTTTATCTCTAGGTAGTTTGCTATACTATTTAAAGAACAAATTGTATCTCAAAGAAGAACTGCAAGAACCTACTTCCGAGGTGAAAAGAGCTCTTAAAATCATGGTGTGGATTAACGCTATCTGTACGCTAGTTGGACTTTTATCATTAATCTTCAAAAACTCAAACCCTTTTTATCAACATCTTAACTTTTTCTATTTTGATGCTTTGCTACTCATCACGTCTATTGCTTTCAATGGATTGTATGTATATCACTTTACATATAAGGTTGTTATAAAAGACATATTCATAGACCAGAAAGATTTAGTCTCTCTACTTCTTACCTTTTTATCAGTCTACATTTGTTATGTCTTAACATTCTCCTTATTTTCAATTTCAATAATTCCGATTTTACTTATCTGCTCCGTACTTTTTATTTCTATTCTCTCTTTCGTATTTTTCCACTTATTTGATAAAAAAACTAAAGCCTTTGCATACGTGATCGGTATCCTCAAGAAAATGTACATAAAAGTGGCTAAGCCATCAAAAGTAAACAATAATAGTGAAGATAATACAAATAATTTTTTTGATAAGGGTATTGGTCAAATTGGTAAAACTAACATTGAGCAGAATGTAAATGTTAATAGTACTGAGGCATCGTTAATGCACAATCTTAATCAAAATAAAAATAATAGCCCTTTACCGGATTCTAAGATTTCTGAAGATTCATCGGGAAAGATTAAATCAGAAAATGCTGAAACTTTCCAGAGAACGAATTCTAATTAAATTATTTAAGTTATTATAGTATGATATTGTTCAGTTTTGTATAAATTTAAATTAGTTGGTAATATTAACATAATTATCAATAAAAGTTATTGTTTTTATTCTCAAGCTGCGAAATCTGCACTAATTACACTTGAATTCAGTTTTATAGTCTTATTAACAAGACCTTTTGTACCTTGCAGTTTTCTTTAAAACTATGTACCTTATCTAGGCAATAAATCTTTTTAAAGGGTAATTAAGTAATTATTTTCTAATTTCAATTTTACTAATTGGTTCTTTATTTAATTCTTATTTGTAACTGGGTTGGCTTTATTTCTTATATTAGTGATATTAATTTGTTTGCTTAGGTAGTAGTAATTAGGATAATTTACTTTTAGGTTTAAATCTTGAAATTTATAGAAGACTGCAATACTTCTACTATTATTCATTAGCAACTTAAGCAATGTCTTCTCGTTCTACCTCTACCTCTTCAGGCTCTAATGTATTACATAGCTTAAGTATTGGATCTCCTGCACCTTCTCCCACTGTCTTTCTATAGTCAAATGAAATACTATCCATCGTCTTTTTAATAACTATTTTAAGTTTAATTGGTTCTTTTACATTTGTTCTTGAGTAGTAGTCGGCTATCTACAGGTTTATTCTCCTATTCCTATCAAATAACTTCTCTGGTTCTTCATAAACGCCTACTTTAATTCTAACTAGTGATTAAATATTTGATTTATCTGTATTTTATTTTATTCTTTAACAAAAATAAAAAAGGTGTTGTGACATGCCTCTCTTTAGTCAACCAGATCTAGATACCAATTCATTTTTGTCCCACAAAAAATAAAATAACTTCAAATCAGAAATTTATTTAAACATTTGATAAAGGATATCCTTGTTTCTGGGATGTGTGCAGGCGTCTATGTGCTTTCTTACTATTTTTTCGGATATTTTTATATTTTGAACTCGTTCAAATAGATAGGGCTTGCATGCAGCAACAAATCTAACAAACACTTCATCATTCCAATCTTCAAAAATTGTTTTAGGAGCAGCGTCTGCTGCCTTCTCATCTATCATTTTAAGAATAAACGTTTTAATACATTCATCCTCAATTTCCAAAATATACGATAGTTTTAGATTTGTAAAAGTCTTTTTTACATAGTAGTAAAACTTGTCTCTCCTATCAGTGGATATTTTTTTGAAATTTAGTATGATGTAGTGGAGAAGTAGAGACTGGAGAAGACTGCTAGAGTTAGCAATCATGGTGTCTATAAGAGTAACTTGTTTTTTATAGTTTGGAGTAGACCATATTAAATAGTAAAGTGAAGGTACAACGACTCCGTATTGGGAAGGATCTAAAGTAGATAGGGTAGAGAGTATGTCTGTGTAGTCTACTTCTAATTTAAAATTAGATATCTCTTGGTTGATAAAAAGACTGCTCGGTTGAGGATCTGTCTTAAGATAAAGAGATTGGTCTAAAGCTTCGCGTGAGAACTGCTTACAAATTTTTTTAGCCATGGTGGGAGAAAAATTTTTACTTAATAAAATTATCGTAAAAATTTTAATAGAATTTATTCATAGATTATTAAACATACAGAATATTCTCTCGACTAGACATGAAAAGAAAGAGATCAAGATCTTAACTCGTGGGTCTAGGCAAAATTAGACAGGAAGCTTAATTACAGAACTAGGTAAAACAGGATAAAACTAGTGACGTTGAAAATAAGAATAATGACCACTAACTCTTCAGTAAGTTTGTTTTTTAAAAGACACTGTTTAATTGAAAATAAGTTTCAGTTATAACATACATTATCATGCATTATGGGATTATTGCAATAGGAACATGATCTTGACTAATAGGTTATTGTCTACCGAATAGGATAATAATCTGTGTATAGGTAAAAGCTGTTATTCCACCTAATTAGCTGTAGTATCAGCTTTACGTACTTCTGAAGCTGCTTCTTCAATTTTACTTGCTAACATCTTCTTGTACCCAACAATCCTCTTGATGGCCACGTATCTTATCTAAGTAATATTCATACAGTCTTGTTATGTACTAGCAATTGGATATACGCTTCATTAAGTGGTTGTGTACCGATTTCTTCTCTACACTTCTTGTGGCATTCTATATTCATATCTCGTTAATTAATACGCGGAATAGTCTTTACCTTGCATTTATAAGTAAGTGCTAACCTGTTTGCTATTAAATCAAATTTTTTCACTTTCTACCTGTGTTAATAGATCTAGGTTGGTAGTACCAACATCTACTAGATTTTTTTCTCTTCTCTTTTTGTCGTCAACAAATTTCTATATAATATTTATCCTCACCTCTGTATTAACACGGGTATCTACTCGTATTTCTACATTTCTTTTAGCTATAACTTTTTGAACTGAGTGCTACCAAGTAATACTGCCTTTCTTATTTAAAAGGTCTTCTTGTAATAATTGAGTATATCTTACACTATTTTTTATGTCTACTATAATATGCTATACTCGGTGATAATTATTCCTTAAATGCTTAATAGCTTTTAAGATATCGGTTTTTGAAAAATTAAATGACTAATTGGTTTAATATTTTTTCATAGCTAAGTTGTAAATTTATTTAAGGGTTAAACTTTTTTTGTTTTTAGTTCAATTAAATTAAATAGAGCAAAGAATTTACTTTGTATCTACAAAACTTATTTCCTGACTAATCACCCATATTTACCTGTTAATAAGAAGCTTTATAGTCAGGGATCCTTTATTAACATGAATATTAAATAGTAAAAAAAGCAAGAGATGGCCTCTGCTAAGTATGACGCTATACAAATTGATTCAAGTGTACCGACTATTATTAAATTAGATAGTAGAAAAGTCCGAATTTAAAAGACAAAAAGATAAAAGATATTATAATAATGGGAGTTGAGGCTACCAGGCAATCACATTTCATTACAGTAGAAACTGAAAAGAGACGTAAGTAAGACATACTTAACAACTATCTAGGCTAGATGCATAAAATAAGGATTAAGACAATACCTTAGAGTATGACATATAATACACTGGTATAGAACAGAGTCTACATAAAAGAGCTTATGATTACACTAGATAAATGTAAATGATGCAGCATCTTCTGATGAAAAAGACTATGTCGACTTTTCTATGTAGGTATACAAGATTAGGTCACTAAAGCATAAGTACCTAAGCTATGTAATACAGCGGAGCCTGAATAAGTTCCTTTGAAGACAAAGTAGAACCTAAAGGCAATAACAAGTAGTCAGCGAAACACTGAATTAGTAATCTAACCTGTAAATAAATATTAGAAGTAAAGGCATTTTTATTTCTAAATTTAATACCTGAATGGCTAAGTAAAACATATGACAATAAAATTATTAAGAAGTTAATCTAAAATTCAATCAAATATAAATCTCTGACACTAAATAAAAAGCTTATACTGCCTTAAATTCATACGTGTCACAAATGATAATCTTAGAGTTGAATACAATAGCAATTTAGACCGTTGATCTGTATGAAACAAAGGTTGATTTATATAAACTGAGAGCAGTGAAATTTATTAAAAACTGATTTCATATGCTTTAATCTAATATAAGTTTATTAAAAAAAGAAGTATTGAAAGACAAGTCTTTTATTTTGTAAAAGTATTGGGTTCCTTCTTTTTAGTAAATTGAGTGTCTGTTTATTGAACTCTGCCCTTTCTCATCTCTTTTTATTCTGTAAAAGTGTTCGGTTCCTTCTCTGTTTAGCAAGTTTACAAATTCTTCATCGTGTGTTATCACAATCATTTGAAAGTTAGATCTTTGCTTTATTATTGATGAAAGGGTTAAGGCCAGACTTTGCACATTTTCGTAATCTAAATTCGTTGTAGGCTCATCCAGTGCTAGAATATTGCAACTTTGTGAAAAAGCCTCAGCAAGCGCAAGTCTAAATAAAATAGAAGCAATCATTTTCTGTCCAGCAGACGATCTTCCTCTCATTTCTAGCTCAACGCCATTCTTTATCATAACCAAAAAGTAGTTCCTGCTATTGCTTGGTCCACATTCGCTTTTTAATTCAATGTAATCTATATCATCTCCCTTGTAGGTATTTGTCCAGAGGTCTTTTAGTATTGTATTTACCTCAGCTATCTTTACGCTGTGAAACTCAACAATAGCCTTATCTAAGCCTGTTATACATTTTTCTAAGTCATCAAGTGAGTATTCAAGTGCCTTTATTTCTACAAGACTGGCTATGTAGTTTCTTACTGAATTTGAGTATTGGTTTATTTCACTATTAAGAGTTTGAATTATGCTAGATATTTGTTTTATTTCCCCTTTTGTTAAGTTAAAGGATGAAAGTAGCTTCTCTCGGCGAGTTTCTAAAACGGAAAGGTCTTCTTTGTGCCTATCCATGTCGTTTAAAGGCATTTGGTTAATCTCTTTTTCTATTAGATAAATTTTTAATTTGCTTTGCAGGAGATTTAAGTTATCTTCTATGTTTTCTAATTGTCTTTTGAACTCAGCAACTTTATCGTTCAGGGAGAAGCAAGCATTTTTGTATTCAAAAATTAGAGTTTTTACATCTTCAAAGGACTTTGGAGTGCATCTAAGTAAAATATCTGCAAATTTCTCATTTATTGCTTTTGAGCATTCAAGAGTAGGCAAATTATCGAAGAACTCATCATTAGCAGTATATTGCTTGCCACAAAAGCTGAAGTTTTGGTAGCATGTTACACCAGAAATATCAGACAGAATTTTGTTAATTTGACTTTTATTGCTTTCAATAGCCGTGATAATTTCTTTAAATCGACTAAGCTTCATCTCAGCTTCAATTTTAAGCTTAATAAACTTATTATTAGATTTTTGGTATTTAAGCTCAAGATTATGCAAGTTCTCTTCGATTTCTTTAATAGGTACAAGTTTTATAAAAGTGTGGAAATTTACTACACCAGCTTCATACAGCTGATTAGACTTGACAAGTGGACACAATTCAAATTCATTAAGCTCATCTTGCAACTCGCAGTTACTGATATCAACACGCAACAAGGGGCTATTTTTAGTACTAGCATTATCATTTTCCACAGTCCAAGTATTGTCATATTTTCTATTTACAAATGCGGTTTCGGCAGAATCAATTTCTATAAACAGCCCTTTTGGGACTTTGATTGTGTAATCTTGAAGAGTTAAAAGCTTTTTTTCTTTTTCTTCAAGCATACTCCGAATATTTACCTCAGACAAAATTTCTTTCTTAAGCTCTTCAAATTCCTTTATCTTTTTATTCGTAATAGTCAAACTTTCTCTGGCCTTATAAAGATGGTCTTTAAGTGCTGAAATATCATCTTTTATTTTATCAAAATCTACTGTAACAGTAATGCTACTTATTTCATTCTCAACATCTTCTATTTGACGATGCTTAAGACATACCTCATTTAAATTTTTGTTCAACTCCGCAATTACTAAATCTGAATCATTGATTAAATCAAACAGTTTGCTTTGAACAAACTTCAAAAAGCTTAAAAGATTAGAGTTCTGTACACAAGTGTTATCAAGTAATTCTGCTTTACCAAGTGAGTCTTTGCGAAGATCTATTTTTTGAAACTGATCACACAGATATCTGTTACTCAAGTAATGATCAAAGGTATTTGATAAATCCTGTATTAAAAGAGTATTCGACTGTTGAGAAGAATTAATAAGTTTAAATAGCTCTAAAACTTTTACCCTGGTATTATTTCGATATTCAATTTTTGTGTTGGTTGACTGTATGTCAAATAGTTGATCTTTTAATAATTTAAGCTTTTTAGATTGTTGATCCGTCATTTCTGGTAATTTTTCTATTACTTTCTTTAGTCGAGATTCAAAATTTAATTTAGCATTTTCATCTAAATTTGTTAAGCAAAGAGGACAGGAGCTTTTTTTTAACCCGATTTGGATGAAATTTCTATATATTTTATCTGCATTTGACGAGACATCAGTTAGGTTAGAAATCTCTCGTATCTTAGATTCAATGTCTTCACAGGTTAATTTTTCCTCGTGCTTGATATATCTCTGTATTTGGTTATGCAGCTTGTCTAGTATTGTAGGACATTCTAGACTATTCTTAATGAGATTACCTATTTCATTTGAATTCAAATTAGCTACATCTGGCTGGGACTCTAAAACATAAATTTCATTGCCTCTTACCACAAGGTCAAAACCTAAGCATTTTAGTTCTGAGTCAATAGAGCACAGAGTTTTAGTTACAAGAGAATGGAATTGTTCTTGGTTTATGTCATACTTTTGCAGCTCAGTCTTAAGTTTGTTATATTCAGAGACTATGTCATTTTTTATTTTAATTACTGTTGCTATGTACTTTTCATATGTACTAACAAGATCTAATGGCTTGTCAGGTATCACTGTTGAATCAGTTAGAACATTTAAAGCACTAGTAGATTTGAGTAAGCCATTAAACCTATCAATGAGATTATTATCTAGTTTAATATCGCTTTTAAGTTTATTTAATGTATCAATAAGGTGCTGTTTTTTTAAAGCTGTCTGAGAAATTTTGTATGCTTTGTTTAGTTCTTCTTGTTTTAGGTTCAGATCTTCGTTAATTTCATCAATAGTAGCTTCTTGTTCTAGTTGCATCTCCTTAAGCTCTAGAACTTTGGGATCAACTCCTGTTTCGATTATTTCACTTAGTTCAGATGCTTTAATATGCTTTCTACTGAGCTCTGCTAAACTACTGAGCTCGAGCTCGTTTTTCTGAACCATAAGATATAACTTTTTGTCAATCTCTCCATTTGCTTTTAAATCTTTGTTTGAAGCAAGAAGAGAGTCATACTCACTTTTTAACTGCTTGTATCTTTTCTCTTGGTCATAGTAGAATGTAATTTTTTCTTTTTCTTTGTCAATAATTGCTTTTTTTGATTGAAGTATACATTCTGCTTTGCTAAATGACTCATTTACTAAACCTAATATACTTGAGGAACTTTGATTAGTCACATCAGTGATTGAGAATTGGCTGCTAAAATAATCAAAATGTAATCCAAGCTCTTTTTCTAATGCTTTTTGTTCGTTTTTTAGTTCTTTTATTTTCTCTTTAGATTCTGTGTAGTTTTTCCGTCTTTCTAGATACTTTTTGTGCAATTCTTCAATTATACAGAACTCAGCTTCAACTGGCAAGCTTTTGAGTTCCGATAAATCTAGTTCTGCTTTAATAATAGAATCTTTTACTTCATTTCTTTTAGTTTTAAGGTACTCGATTTTTAAGAGTAAAATCTTGTCATATGGTAAGGTGTTCATTTGATCTTCTGTAATTTTATCAAAAGAGTCATCTGTGAACGCTAAAGGATTGCTACTATTAATATTGTCAAAAGCTTCAGAATCAGTCTTCTGTTTTTTAGTCTTAGAGTGATTTGATAAAACATCAAAAATTCTTTTTCCTGAGACACCTTGTATAATTTCCGTGTAGCTCACATCTATTTGAGTTTTTTTGTAAGAAGAAACATATGCCTTATGCCTATCGAGTTCATTTTTCATTAGTTTGAAGTTTTCATTTAGCTTTTCAAAAATCTTTTTTTCCTCATTCATCTTCTCAATAGTGACTGATATTCCCTTAATTTCATCTGCCAATAATATTGTTCTGTTCTTTTTATTATCGAGATTCTCTTGATACTTTACAATATTCTGACATATCTCATCTCTTTTTAATTTTTCTTTTAAGAAAAATCCACTCTCCTGTGTTTTCAGTTTCAAATCAGTCGCCACCTCTTTTTTTACTGATTTTAGAGATAATAGGGCTTTGTTGTATTCATTAGAGTTAAATATTTCATCTAATTTTTTCTTCATCTGTGTTGGGTCTCCAATGGGCCACGTGCTTTCATCTTGATGACAGAAAATAACATTTTCAAGGATCGAATGACTTACACACAAATGCTGTGGAATAGCACGATCGATATCCGCTATCTTTGAAGAGATTAGCTTTTTGCCTAAATTCTGCTTTGAATTTTCAAGATTTCTATAGTTTTCTACTTCATCAATGCTTACGTAGTTATTTCCACTATTTTCCTGTCTGAAAAGAACACATTCCAATGTCTTTTGTTCCGCTTTTCCTCTCTTTATGGTAGACTGCATAGCCCTTGATACTGTGAATAGGTCATTGTTAGAGTTGAAAAATTTAAGCTTTACTTCTGCCTTTACATCAACTTCTCCAGCAATCTTCGGGTCAAAAATGAAAGCTCCTCCTCTACTATTTGGAGGCATATCACCAGTCGTGGCATATTTCAAACACTCGATAACAGTAGTTTTTCCAGTGCCATTTGCACCTACAATTAGAGTAAGAGGTGTTTCAAACTCAATTACATTACTTTCTCTGTGAGAAAAAGATCTTATTCCTCTAATTGACAGTTTGTATAACTTTGTCATATTTGGGTCTTCTATAAAATTTTTGCAAAAACAGTAAAGTACAAGATTTTTAAATTAGGATTTAGCCTTACGCTATCTAAAGACTAAATATGGACTTGCCAAGCTAATAAAAGATTTTATGATTTTAATCAATAGCTTAAATTTTTAAAGATATTAAATACGATAAGACAAAAGGCTTTAAAATAGACTGTATAGGTCTAAAAGAGTGGCGAAAGTAAAAAAGCCATAATGCACATCGAGCCGAGTTTAAACAAACTAGTAGTAACTTTAACTATATTAAATTTATTTAGGGTCTAAATTACTCCAAGATAAATAAATTTATTGAAGGATTAATTGGCATTTATTCTTTATTTTCAACTTCACCAGGCGTATCCTGGTTTACTTCTTCCTTGTTATTTGGTTAGTTTTCTAATTTTACCCTGACCTCTTGGTCTCTTTCTTCTCGACGCATATAGTCGAGTGAAATACTCTCTAGCGTCTTTCTGATAACTAAAGATTGCACAAATACTTTTCTATTATTTTTAGTTCTTTATGGTAGTACTTGTGCGTTTTGGTAACT
>JAVKTW010000067.1:0-10302 GCA_032191455.1 Microsporidia sp. MB | reverse complement strand
AGAAATACTCTATAACTTCTCACTGATAACTAAAGATAGCATATGTGATTTTCTACTAATTCTTAGTTATTTAAGGTAGTATTTCTACAATTTAAAGAGTATACCATCCCGTGTCATTGCCTATAGTTTCATTCTTCCAAAGTAAAAAAATCTTATTTAACCTTAGACTTTTTATATTAAGAACCGCTTTTTGCATAAAACATGCATGTTGGATGGACCTTTTTTGAATACTCAAAGCCAAAGCCAGAAATAAACAACAAATCATTCTGTAATACCAATCTTGAAGAATACTCACAGAACATCTTTTATGATGAGCCAAACACACTAGTTCATTTAATTAGCTCAACTTCTAGAACTTTAGAGATATTCATCAAAGAGTCTAAAATAGAAATAACCATGACTATTTGGGATCAGGCTATTACGAAGTATATAGTTCTAAATAAAGTAGAAGTGAAATCGGCTGATTTTGAGTTTGATAGATCTTCAGTTAAAAGTGTAAATCTAAACATAACTTTAAACTTTTATTCACCAATCGAATTGCAAGAATTTAAAGGCCTTTATGATATTATAAAGGATGGCAAAAACTACATACTTGTTGAAAAAACTATTTATAAGCCAAGCAATACCATTTCGAGGGTAGTAAATAAAGCAAAAAATGATTTGCTAGTAGACAAGTTTGTAGAACTGAATAACAGTGGGGCTAAACCACGTTCTAGTAATTATTCAAGTGAATTATTAAAAATAGAGAACGAAGGTTATAAGTTAAATTGTTTATCACCGAATGGTATTGCTAATTCTTCTAGCCAGAATATAAAATATAAAGTTTACAAAGATCAGTACAAAGACCATAGGCTAACACAGCCAACCATTTTAGATTTTAACAAAAAATGTGATACGGTAAAGCAAAACCAGGTTTTTGCTACTGATAACAGTTTCCTAAGCACTCCTAGTTCTGGTAAGTCATACTTTAATAGTAATGCGTGCAGAGTTAATCAAGATATGACAAGAAACACAGAGATACCTTATGATTGTAAACATAAGAAGGAGACGTGTTGCCCATCAACCCAAAAACATTTAAATACAAGAAATGGTGCTTTGTTATCTCTTTTGTCAACAGAGTCCAAGTGCTGTATTGGAGAAAGCATTAAGGATAAAGACCAAGAGAATATAGTAAACGTCTTTAAGCACTATCAAAGAAAATACGGCACTTGCTATGAAACTATCGACAGAAACAGGTGCAATGATGATAGAAATAATCTTCTGATAGGCAAAAAAAAAGTTACTAGTTGCAGCAAAATGACTAAGAGTAGCGAAAGTACAATTTTGAATAAACAAATTCAGAGCAAAGAGAATGGAGAATTAGCTCTGGATCAAGAAAACTGTGATTTCAATATAAAAAAAAGCCATTGCAATAATATTTTTGCTAAAGATCAGACTTTGTTAGAAAGGTTCAACAGACCAAAGAGTTCTTTCTTTTCAGCAGAAGAAGACTCTGTTTGTATCGAGAAAAAAGATGATAAAATATTGGATGTTTTTCAAAAATACTCAGGTATCGCAAATAGAAAAAAGAATAGCTATTATAAAGGCATTGTAAAAGATTTTATTCACAACTATAGAAGCTATGAAAGAAGAAGCAACTTACAAGTATCTTGCTATGGTATAACAGATGTTAAAAAGTTTCTTCTTTACATGGACAAGAAACTGATCTGAAGGAAGGTTTGATAAATAGCTACAGCTATAGATAGTCGCCTTGATTATTACAGAAAACAAAAAAAACAAATCGCTAGATAAAATCTTTATACACTACTAAAAACATAATAATTTCTATTAAATTGTATAGATAGTACCAGATTGAAAAACAAATTGTTTGATGTTACTAGAAATACAAAGAAAGACTTTTATTTTATATAGTTGGATGTAACTAGTTTTAGTTACTCAATAAAATTTACTGTTAGCAGACAGTTCCACTAAAGTTTTAAAATTACTATAAATATCTTAAACATTTGACCAGTCTTGATCAAAGATATCCCCTATAGTAAATAATCACACACATTCAGCTTTTGAATTAGAATTTTACTAGTTGTAGAGTTAAAATTATGCCCATTTACAATAGATAAAAACTTCTTGAGATTCAGTCGAGTAACTTTATACCTATCCAATAAGAGTTCTTAAAATTAAGATAAAAAACTATTATTTTATTGAAATTATAGGGTTCAAGTGATGTTGATGCAAATACCAATAGTTTACTATACTCAAACTAGAGGGTGTTTAACTTAATAGGTAATCAAACAGAGTATTAGTTAATTTACTAAGTTATCTAACCACAATAGTTTGATTGTAAAATTTATCTTAATCTTAATTTAAGCTGCAGAGTTTCTGATTGCTTTTCCTTGAAAATCTAGATCTTTTTATTTTATATTTAGTTTCTAGTGTACTTGTAATTCATGATAAACTTAGAATTTGCTATAAGAATGGTCTCTATCTATTAATAAGTACTTGATCCTTCTCTTATTATAGCAACTTGTCAGCATTAATAAAAATGCTCTTGGTTTTCAATACTGCAGATGAGCATAGATTGCTGTATTCTATTTTATATAACTAAGTTGATCTCTCTTCAGAATAGCAGTCATTTCACTCAATGTCTCTCATATTTTGATTATTCCAAAAACTTTTTCACTCAGAAAAGCTTTTCTTTTCTTTATTTATTTTTATAGGTCGTTATTAAGCATAATAAACAAAAGTAGAATATTCTATTTACCTTTAAATTGCTAATAACCCCAGCTCTTATCTTCCTATTTTGATCTAAAACTGTTAAAGCAAGAATTGAAGGTTTTTCTAACCTTAAAGAACGCTTTTAATTACCCTTGCTTTGTTTTTACTCTTTTATTATTGTTTCTTTTTGTCAAATAACTTTCTTTATTTTATTATTTGTTTTTTTGAACCCATGAATTCAGAACCTGCAGGCAGTAAAATCACTGCCAATCATACCTTAAGCAAGTTCAGAAATGACGCAGTAAATCAACAAAACCAGGACCTTGCTAGCGATGGAAAGACTTGGTATTGGGTTCCGTGCAAGAAAGATCTCTTTAAACCGGCTTACCTTATAGAAGAATCCTCTACTTCTTTAAAGGTTCAGTCCAATATCACAGAAACGTTTTCTCATAGCGAAGTATACAAAATGAACCCTGCTAAGTTTGATAAAGTTTCTGATTTAGCTTTTTTATCTCACCTAAATGAGCCAAGTGTTCTTCACAATCTAAGAAACAGATTCTTCGACTCTATGATTTACTCATATTCAGGGCTTTTTTTAATTGCCTTGAACCCTTATAAGAGCCTTGGGATTTATACAGACCAAATTAAAAAAGAATTTTTGTCAATAAAATCACGTGAAGGAGATCCTCATATCTTTTCTGTTGCTAGTGAGGCATACTTGTGCATGCTTAATAGCAGATCAAATCAATCTATTTTAATCACTGGAGAAAGTGGTGCAGGTAAAACTGAAAACACCAAGAAAGTTATCGAGTACCTCGTTTACGCATCATCTAACAGTTCTGTCTCCTCGGAAACATCTATAAAGTCTGAATCACAAGCAACTTCCAATTCTAGTTGCAATCAGATGGATAGTCTTCTTCTTACTGTAAATCCTATTTTAGAAGCATTTGGTAATGCCAAGACTGTGAAAAATGATAACTCTTCTAGATTTGGTAAATTCATTCAGATGAAATTCAGAGGTGGTAACATCTGTGGTGCTAGAATCGAAAAGTATCTGTTAGAAAAGTCTAGGGTTACTTATCAAAACCCCGGAGAAAGGTCTTATCACATATTTTACTATCTTTTAAAAGGTGCGTCTGAATCACTACTACGTGATCTATTCCTTACTAGGAACCCTTCTGATTATAAATGCATTGCCAATTCAGTTTATTCAATCCCTAGTATTGACGATGCTGTAGAATTTCAAAAGTTAAACGATTTTTTTACCCAGCTTAATACTGAAGATCCTATAAAATATTACAAAATGGTTGCAGCTGTTCTTCATCTTGGTAACATTAGCTTCCATGAGACCGATGACAAGGTTTTTATTTCTGATTTATCTAGTGCAGAAAAAGCTTGCAAATTGCTTAACATCTGTATCACAAGTTTTTTAAAAGAAGTCCTTCACCCAACAATTTTAGCTGGATCTGAGCTTGTTACTCACTATAGAAGTGTTGACGATTGCTATAAAGTTGTTGAGGGTCTTATGAAACTTATTTACGACTCGATGTTTGAAAATCTTGTGTTTGAAATCAACAGTATACTTGATAAGTCCTACTCAGATAACTACATTGGAGTTCTGGATATTGCAGGATTTGAAATATTTGAGAAAAATAGCTTTGAGCAGTTGTGTATCAACTACACCAATGAAAAGCTACAACAGTTCTTCAACCACCACATGTTTATTCTTGAGCAAGAAATATACAAGAGTGAACATATTGACTGGAATTTTATCGACTTTGGGTTAGATTTAGAGCCAACAATACAGCTAATTGAAGGCAACAATCCAATTGGTATTTTATCATATCTCGACGAAGAATGTGTTATGCCGCAAGCAGACGAAGATACTCTTTTACACAAAATCAGATCTATTAAAGGCGTCGAAAAGTGCCCATTTACAAACGCATTCAAAATAAAGCATTACGCAGGTCCCGTAGAGTATGAAGTAAAAGGTTGGTTAGATAAAAACAAAGACATTTATTCTGAAAGTCTTAAAAAGTTAGTTGCATCTCAATTTGAAACTATGACCGCCGACAAGAATGTTAAAAAGGGTATTTTTAGGACAGTCAGCCAAAGTCATAGAGAAAACTTGAAAAGACTTATGGATATGTTAAAAAATACTAATCCTCACTTTGTTAGATGCATTTTGCCTAATCTTGAAAAAAGTCCCGATATTTTTGATAGATCTCTAATTCTTAATCAGTTAAGGTGTAACGGTGTCTTAGAAGGTATAAGAATTTCACGACTTGGATATCCTACTAGGATATCTTACAATGATTTTAATGTTAGATACGCTACCTTACTTGACAACTCAGAAAACTTCATCATTGACAAAGATTTATCACAAGCTATATTGAAATCTCTTAATATAAATCAAACTGAGTATAGGCTTGGAAATACAATGGTATTTTTAAGGCAAGGTGTATTAGCAGACATTGAAAACCTAAGGGAGAAAAAGCTTGCATTTTTAGCTGGAATCATCCAAAGCATATTGAAAGCTAAGATAGAGGCCAGAAAGAATACTATTGAGCATGAAAGAAATGAAACTATAAGATTTTTACAAATGAATGCCAAGTTTTCATTAGATCTTCTTAAATGGAAATGGTGGTCTCTGTTCATTAGAGTTAAACCCCTCTTAGATGTCAAGAAAAATGAAGATTTTATAAAGGAAAAAGAAGAGCAAATCAGACAATATTCTGAGTTAGTTGATAAAGAAAGAGAAGAAAAACGACGTTTGGATTATACTGTTCAAAGCTTGCAACAGTCATTAGAAGAAGAGAAGAAAACCAGGGAGCTTGAAGAAATTGCGCATTCAGAAACTCGATCACTAGTTGATGGTCTTAGGCTTGATAACAGTAAACTAAAAAGCGATTTATCTCATCAAGAGAAGTCGGTTCAAGATCTTAAGTTACAAATAGCTAAAGTTTTAGCAAGTGAAAGTACTCTTTCTAGTCAAGTTAAAAAATTGACAGATGATTTGGAACAGTCAAAACTTGATCTGTTTAACAAAAATGAAATAGTTGAAAGAATGATTCACAAAGATGGCAATTTAAATAATATTATTAATGCTAAGGAAGACGAAATTAGGAGACTTAATGCATTTGTTAGTGCCATACAGTCTGAGATGGGAGATATTAAAGCAAATCTGGTCAGATCAGAAGAAGTAAATCTTGAACTCAAACAATTGAATTCTAGAAATGAGAGTACTATTAGCACGCTCGAGGAAAAGCAGGCTTCCCAGATGTTATCATACAAAAAGCTTAAACAAGACCTTGATGATGCTAACTTTGAAATTGAAACTTTGCAATGTGACATAAGAAAAAAGAACAATACTGTAGAGGAAAACAACAGACAGATAAATTCCATAAGACAAGAAATTGAATATTTTAAAAGTAAAAATTCAAGCCTTGAACAAAATTTATCTGATAGTAGAGCTAAGATTGAGTCATTAGAAGCTACAATAAAGTCATATAACGATCAAAATGAAGATAAAGATGAAACTTTAACTTCACTTCAAAAACAAGTTAAAACACTTAATCTTAAAGTTCAGACCCTCGAAGGACTCTATGAAGATGCTAAACAAGAAAAAGAAGAGCTTTACCTCGAAAATCAAAAGTTAGCTAGAGAAAAAATTGAAGCTTTATGTGCATTAGATGTGAAGGACAACCAAGAAAAGAAAGCACTTCAGAATGAAATACAAAGGCTTAAATCAGACAACGAAAGGCTCAAGGCTTATCAAGTAAATTCAGCATCTTCAAGCGACGAAGGAATGGATAACATTGTCTCAAGCTTACGCAAGCAAGTTGAGTTTGAAAAAAATCAAAGAAAATCTTTTGAGAAAAAAGTATCCGCCTTAGAAACAGACTTAGCTATGTCTGAAAATAAGCTCAGAGAGCTTAGTTTGTCTTTAGAACAAAGTGAGGAACGCAACAAAGAAATTCTTACCGAGTTTACTCAGAGCCATGTACCTAAACAAGAGGTTATGAAATTAAAAGAACAAGTAGAAACATTAAGAATTGGACTAAACACACTCTCAGATATGTTTATGAAAGACTTCTTTAATATTCTAAACAGTAGGCAGGCTACAATTGATGATCTCATAAGTAATATTTCACAGCTTAAGTCTATGAATCAAGATATAGAATCTAAATCAATTCTCTGTGATCAACTAGAAGAAATGAACAAACAGCTCAAAGACGAAATATCGAACGTGCTTAAGACAAACAGCTTATTAAAATCTGATCTAGACTCTTTGACTGTTACCAATTCTTCTCTATCTACCCAGGTTGAGGAGTTAAAGAATCACATCAAGAATATTGAACAATCTTATTCTACCAGAGAATCAGTTTTAGATGAATACAAAAACGAGTATCAAGAAAAGCTGCAACTCATTAACAAGAGGGAATTTGAGTTATCTGAGAAAATTAAGAAGTCTTCAGATCTCATAAACAGACTTCGATCATCTAGCTTAGAAGTATCTAACGAGAGAATTGAAGCACTTAGTGCAGAAATCCTAGAATTAAAGAAAGCTATAATCAGTAAAGACAGCCAAATATTATCCCTTACAGAGCTGATGAAGTCAGTGGACGACATAAAATCTTTAGCTGATAGTACTGTTGAGCCAATTAAATGTCCAACTGTATTAGAGAAAGAAGTTCTAGTAAGTACTATGATTGTTGATAAGGAAGCCTTAAAAGCAGCCGAAAGAAAGAGGCTCATTGCATGCAACTGTAAATTTAAAGAGAATGTAAAGATTGTTGAATTAGTAAAAGAGAACAAGGATGAAAACCTTAAGCTCATAAATGAGAATAATTTACTAGAACTTAAAATCAAGCAGTTAGAAAGACAGTTAGAGGAACATGCTTTCCTTTTAGATAGCATGAAAAGCTGTGTTTCAGTAATGAAAAAGAAGGGTAGTTCTACGGCCCAAAAGCTGATAAATTAAATTCTCTTGTGATACTTAGCTATTTTAAAAATATAATGAATTGTTGAAAATACTGTTTGACTGCTATTGAAGCATTCTAATGTATCAGTTCAAATTATACTAACCTTGATGACCTAGGAGATTGGTTTAAGAAATACTTCAAAAAACAGCAGTTTAACTGAATTCATTAAATAAGGATGACATACACTAATTAAACACCAGTTTAAACTGAATTATTATATAAGAATAGCATACACTAATTGTTAGTAATTAAAATAAATAGGTCAACTTTTCTTTGAAATCAGATGTAAATGGGGAATCAAAATAGTTAGTACGATTAAGTTGATAATACTGAGATAAAAAGCATTTCTTAATAATAGAAAATAAGGAAACAGATACATCATAAAAATTACAATAACTGTCTATTTCAAGTACCATAGCTATGTTTTAATTCTAAATCCAATTACATTTAATAAAATTACTGTAATGTATTACTTTTACTAAAATAGATTATTTAACTCTGTATACATAAGCTAATAAGTTAGAAAATAATTAGAAATTGTTATTTGTATACCTCTTTTATATATCTTTTTAAAGGTGGCTTAAATCAGATTTGCTTTTAGTTTAAATAACTAGCTATTGCCTTCACTGCTGTTACTTTTCTTTCAAAAGAATAGTCTAGTCCTACTTCACTACTCATTTGATAAAACCTTAGTCCTGTAAATAATTCTTCTTATAAAAAACCTGCACTTGGTTCTACTTCACAACTGATTTATCAAAACTTTAGTCCTACTTCCAACTCATTTGATAAAACCTTGGTTCCACTTCACAACTCATTTAGTAAAACTTTATTCCTCTAAATAACTCTTCTTATAAAAAACCTGCACTTGGTTCTAGTTCACAACTCATTTATTAAAACTTTAGTCCTACTTTCTACAGATTTGTTAAAACCTTGGTCCCACTTCACAACTCATTTGATAAAACCTTAGTCCCACTTCACAACTCAATTGATCAAACCTTGGTCCTGTAAATAGTTCTTCTTATAAAAAACCTGCACTTGGTTCTACTTCACAACTCATTTATTAAAACTTTAGTCCTACTTTCTACACAATTGTTAAAACCATCACAATATTTCTTGTATATCCATTGGTATTTATTACATCAATATTCAATATCATTTATATTTAAATCACAAGAAATAACAAATGATGCTGCTGTTGCATCCCAATGGTAATATTTACACTCCTTCAACTAATAATTAACTTATAGGCTATGATTGTTATTTTAACTAATGAGCTAAAGTATCAGCTTTAACTACCTCTTAAGCTGATTTTACAATTTACTTTCTAACATCTTGTTCTACCTTACAATCCTTTTCAAGACCAAATATCTTATCTAAGTAATATTCAAATAGTCTTCTTAAGTACTAGTGATTGAATATTTACAATCATTCATACGTATTTATTGCAGTAAATATATCTAAAATACAGTCTCCAGCTACTCTTTTCATTTAATGGCTATCAAGTTTCGATTAAATATTAATTGTTTACATTTGTTCTTTGAATAAACCAATGCTATTCACAAATAGGTTTTAATTATTGCTTGACTTTGAATTATTCATTACCTGATAACCTACATAGCTGTGGTTGTTCTTTTTCCTTTTTTATTTATCTTTCACTCTATCATATTAATTGTTTGTAAATTTAAAGTTTTAATAAAAATTATTACCGTCCCATGGTAGTAAAAAATCTTTTTATTTTGGCAGCAGGAATAGCATTTCTCAGCAGTATAACGATACCGTATATTTTGTTGACAGATACTAAGCTCAAATATTTGGAAAGAACCGATCAGATCAGAAGAGCTATTTGTTGTAAGCGTGGAAGGGCCATACAGACTTTACTTTATAACTACAAAAGAATGAATAGGATAGAAAAGGGATGTGTATCTGCCTCTTTTAAGATGCTAATAAAAAACAGCAGCTTTTTTAAAGAAGATGCACTCAGGATATCTTTAGACTGCTTTATAACTGCACTGAAAGCTGTCAAAGGACTCTTTGTTGATATAAAGAATTTAGAAATACTTTTAGATGATCTCTTTGAAGGGCCTTTAAAAGAAGTTTTATCAGATATTAGCTATGTATACAGTAGGTTAAACTAAGTAAAATTTACCATGTATTCAGTAGTTAAGCTATTAGACTTATAACAAGTATAATGCTTTTGACAATCTACTTGGTATAAATACAATTGAAACATCCTTCTGTATTTAATTATATTAAAGACTAGTTAGTAAATATAGTCATAAGGAGAAAGATGTTGGCATTGTATTACATATAAATGCATCTATTTGATCAATTAGAAAAAGAAGATCGAATGTGTAATTTATAAATTAGACATATCTTACAAATATGATTTCTGAATACAACAGAAATTCTGTATTGGTATAATAATATTACAAAAGTATCTTTGATCTAATAAATACTGTCACTTTGACTAAACATTAATAAAAACTTGTGTATGGTTAAAATATAAATTTATTTAAGAATGCTTGGGAGGGATTAGTTACGAAATACCACAACAAGCACAGATAAAAAATCGGTATACAACTACGTACTGAAGCGTATATCCAAT
>JAVKTW010000066.1:0-10343 GCA_032191455.1 Microsporidia sp. MB | reverse complement strand
TAAGGTTTAAATAATTAGTACAGTTCTTGTATGAAAACTTCCAGATTTTTTTATTCCTTTTCTGGCGCACTGCAATATAGTCGAATGAAATATCCTACGTTGCCTTTTCATAACTATTTATTGCATCATATATTTTAATTAAGTAATTGATCATGAGTTGTTTGTGTCTTACATTTGAAATGTATCAGCATTTTATAGTTTATGGTATTATTTGGTCTTTATGTTATACAGCTAGACATATAGTTAGCAAAAGTGTCATAGTTACTTTTTTTCTGCTAGTATTTTAATAAGTTGTGACTAGCTAGCAACTTCAAGTTCTATGATAAGCAAGTTGATAACCATTATCACAATTGTTATAGCCAGTGTTAATTAGCTTATCACTATTGAAACAGAAGTGGAAATTTAGTATGATAAACTTGTTGCCCTCTTGAGTCAATTAAATAAAATGACAACAGGAATACTACTATGGGTAATACCATGGGATGGTATTGTCTCAAATTGCACAACTACTACCATAAAAACAAAACAATAGAAAAGTATAAGTTCAATCTTAAACTATCAGAAGGACGCTATATAGTATTTCTCTCCACTATAGACGTGAAGAAGAAAGAGTCCAAGGTGGAATTAGAAAGTAATCTAAGTAACAAGGACATTTCGTAAAGTTAGAAATAAAGAATAACGACTAACTAACCCTTCAATAAATTTATTTGTCAACTTCTATGATTTTGATTTATTTTCTCATCTATCTTACTTAAAATTTTTTCAGGTGTATTTTAATATCAGTTAGTACAATTGTATCTATTTGTATAGTGACATCATTAAGTCAAAAGATTTATTATGGCTAAGAGTTACTGTTATAAGTAGTATCCTTAAGTAACACTTTTTGCGTCAGCTTCCACTAAATTATTTCCGAGCCCTTAAACTCATCCAGTACTCTACCATTTTATTCAAAACAGTAAATCTTAGCTTAATAATATTCATATCTTTTATTTTAATACTTGTAACAACAGACTTGATCTGTTGCTTGTTACGAAAGCTAATTCTTCTTTTTGCTTCATGCCATATTTAATTAATAATATCTTTCAAGTAGTTGTATAGCAAATAACTACTATTTTACAAGTTAGATAAGTGCAGGCGAGTTGACGATTAAATAATATTCTTGAGCAATTGATGGATATGGTAAAAGGCCTAATTATAAACTTTACTTCTACTTTCGTCATCGAAGGTTATTTACAAGAGTGAATAAAAACACTAATTAAAAGCTATCAACATATTTATTGCATGGCTATTTTAGATAAATACCTGGGTAAACAAGCTACTATGGATAAAGTGTTTTGTGCAAAATTATAAACAGTACTACTGACATTCCAATGTAGGCATAAACATTAGCTTTGGTACCACTGTTTACCTTCAACAATCTACATCCGGTATTAATAAACATATGAACTACGGCTTCAAATATGAAACATGCAGCTACGAGGTTATTATCGTTTTTTCTGACACATAAAAAGTACTTGGTCAGCTGGTTGCAGCTTTTTGAAAATGTTCCTGTTAAGAGGTACATGAAGAACAGAGTAAACTTGTGTCGAGTAGTACTCATTAACAGTAGAAACACGGAAGAGAGCAGAAGTGCAGAAATATAAACAAACTCTTTGTATTGATTAGGGGTAAGCGAGACAATTGTAAAAGAAAGGTTGTAGCAAAGAATGTTAGTTACTGCCTCAATATCACCATTAAGAGTGCCTTTGATATCTGTTCCACCACCTTGGTATTTAGGAAAAATTAGAGTAACCAGTTTGATGAGAATTTTGGACAGAAAGTCCAATGGTAGATTTACAATCTTTAGAAACTTGAAAACAAATAAATAAAACACGCTTGAAAAGGTATAGCAGTTGTTGATTGAATTGTCTATAATTCCATTCATGTTATTAACATTAAAGAGCTTGTTGGAGATGGTTCCTCGACTTTTTTTACTTTCATCTGTGATGGCGGAAGATGCCATAATTGAATTCTCTGGCAAACCCGCATCATTCTTTGGCTGTAAACTGGGGTTGCTAGGGTAGTTAATCGAAGATGATCTTTGTTCTTGGTTTTGTAAAGGCTTTTTAAATTCATTCAGGAGTTCACTTTCGGGCCTGTCATTACTTTTAGATGGATCTGTAGTTTCTGGCTTAGCATCAGACATATCCCTGTCATCTACTATACTATTTGCGGGTTTTTTAGTTAAAAGCCCAGCTTGTTCCTTGTCTCTAAAAATGCTATTTGTGAATAACCTGATGAAGATGTTGTAACAGTTGCTAACAATCGAAGCTAAAAATGCGTAGAGCATTGTTCTGTTCATAGACAAAACTGCGTTTTTAGTCTGAACATTAATGAGCTTCTCAGTTCTTTTAGATGTAAGGGCGTCTAGTGATGATACTAAAAATGACAAAAGCTGAGCAAACCAGGATATATGAATATTAATCTGGTAAAATCCTGTTTTCTGTGCGATTCTTTGCCCAAAGCAGCTAGAGACAGACGTAGATACTGCTTTAAGATTACTTAACCAAGAATATCTTTTACCTTTGTCAAGTTGCTTATTTTTTTCAGTAGAAGCAGTATCAATATCAGCTAGATAAAAGCGTAGAACCATGTCTAAGGTAGTGACAAATCCAGAGAGAAAATAAACAAGCTTAGAAACAAAAAAACTTCTTCTTCTCTGATTTAAAAGACAAATAAAACTAAAAAAGTTAGTAAATGACACAAAGCTCGCGGACCAGGACATACCAAAAGAGTGCAGAATTCTTTTAGCAAAAAATACTGCGAAAAAAGAGGAGTAGAAATAGTATGGGGCTATAGAATTTGTGACTTCAAGATTGGTGAACTTTTTAACTTCGACAAGGAAGTTGAAGTAAAATGGGGCCATTGGTATAAAGTTTCTTAGTAAGAGAGATATTAAACTGTAGCTATATACTGACATACAATTAGTGGGGCGGATCTTCTGTAGATTTATTGAATTGCAAATAAATAAAAATTTTCACCGCAAATATAGAAAAACATGAATTCAGAAACTAATTAATTTCATGAGACAAAATAAATAAAATGCTATTATTTAAAAAAAGTGCAACGGTCCTTTCATTTGATTTATAATAACCCCTAATGAGTTAATACTGCTCACATTGTCTTTCTTTGCTTTGTTACTTACAGATTTTGATATTAATTATTAAAGCCATCTCAAATAACCTACGTATCATAGCTTGCTTCAGTACGATACGTATTTAGTAGATTTCCTTATAAAAAATTTAGCCTTGAGTAGAAATTTACTACTTTAACTAATAAACTGGAGGTCAAATCGAACTGATTCTACAGTTTTAGTTTCTAACTACCCTGCCTCTGCTTGTACCTTACAATACTATCTAAGACCACATATCTTATCATAAATAATATTCATATAGTCTTAATAAGTATTATTGATTAGATATAGGCTTTATTGCCTAGTTATTACCAATTTTTTCAACTGTGCTTATGCTAATATTTCTTAAATATCACTCTTGGGTCATTATACATGGAAAAACCCTTGCCTTGCAGATCACCTTTTAATAGTAATTACTATAAGAAAGTTAACGTTTTCAACTCATCATGAATACACTGCTATTTAGTATAATCTTAATACATTAAACAAAAACTATTACTTATAGCTACATAAGTCTACTTTTAATTTGAAATTTTTTATTTCTAGTTCCCATAAAAAAAATTTTTTAAAATTTTTCAACCCTATGCAAACTGAGTCTGCCAACAGAAGTTACACTATCAACTTTGCTGACCAAGTCAAGGATGGATTAATTACATCTGCAGACATGATCTCTTATTTCCAATCTAAGCTTAAGGTTAAAAACTGCCTAAAGATAGCAGCAAGGGAAGTCTCCTTCGAAGACAACAATACCAGTATTGTAGTTACTTCTAAGGCTGGAAGTATTATAAAGAAAAACATGAAGCTTTATATCAAGAGATTCCTTAGAAACAAATCTCTTAAGAACTTTATTAAGGTTAGCGGTGATAACAAAGACTCCTTCAACCTTGTTTACATCAACACCGTCGATGAGACTGAAGAATAAATTAAATTATTTATAGCTTAGTGTTTTAATATGTTTTTACTAATCTATAGGCACAATACATGCTCTATCTGTTTCTAAATAATGATTACTTGAAATACTTTCTTCACCAATTGATTAAATTGATTACCTTCTACTATAACCATAACAAATTCAATATTTAAATAAATTTTAGATGATCTCAGCACAAGCATGTGACTCTACCACTTGAAGTATTTTAGAAACTCTACTATTTGCCCTATTAAAGTAATAATGGCACTGTAATCATACATTACGTTCCTCTTGATTTACTTTAAAAAATTAAGCAACATGTATATACATTATTTCCTATAGATGTAAACAACTGACTCTTTTATCTAGATATATAAATTACACAAATCAATACCGCTAAGCTTATCTTTGTTCCTAAATTTAGACTAATTGACTTCGGTGCTAAGCTTGACGAAATTGTGGTGCAGATAATGAGACAGCAAAAAATAGCACGAAGATTGCCTTCAAGAAAGAAGAATAAAAGCTTAAAAGTTAGGTATGATTTATAGCAAATAAAAATTCCATTATAAATAACTAGTACTGAAGGAAAGATATACATGCACAAAGCTGGAAGCAAAATATTGGTTATTGTTACAATTAGAAGTTTTATAAATACCTTAAGCAAAGCCTGGCAAGCAGATCTAAAACTAATCACTTAGCAAAGTATTAGATCCAGTAAATATTAAAATAAACACGTAAGCTATTGTATGTTAGATATTGAACAGGATTGTAGGATACAAGAAGATGTAAGCAATTACAATTCTGAAAGCAGCTTTAGAAGTGCTATAAGGTAATGATCACGATTATTTGCTATAAAACTGTAACGTGGGGCTATTTATTCAAGTAACTGACTATTTATAGATATTTCAACTTTGTTAATTGAAAAATTAAATGACTTAAATGAAGTGACAGTAGAGACAACGGTAGAAGAAGACAACAAGAAAGCTGTAACTGACTAAAAAAATAAGTTAAGCCTTAAATAATTTCTTAAATCAAATAAATTTATTGAAGGATTAATTGGTACTTATTCATTATTTTTAACTTCACCAGGTGTATCCTGGTTTACTTCTTCTTTGTTACCCGGTTCGCTTTCTAATTTCACCTTGAGCTCTTGGTCTCATTCTTCTCTACGCCTATAGTCAAGAGAAATATTCTCAAGCGTCTTCTGATAACTGAATATTGCAAGGACATTTAAATAGATTTAATTATTCTCTTTTTTAGTACTTGTACGTTTTAAGGACTATGCCATCACATGCCGTTACCCATGAAATTACTATTGTTTTCATTTTGTGCAAATGACCCTGTAGGGTTGTATGTCATCTTAATAAAGCCTGTCTATAGTTTCAACAGTAATGGATTGATTAATACTGATTTTACAAACTACAATAATTTTTGCTATTTGCTCTTCTCATCTAACACAACAATGACTGCTTTAGAAGCTTTAAAGTATACTCACGAATAAATTAGTTGATTAGTTAAAAATTAGATAATGTGATTTAATTGTTATGAAAGTGCCTCCTATGTTCAAACACAAAGTAAAATAATACCATATGTTATGGCCTAAAGCGTTTATGTACCAAATATCAAAAAACACCAAAGGGAGTAAAATTAACTCTAAGACGCAAACATGCATTACGCTTTTAGTAAAATTAAAGTGTGTGAATCTCCTTTGAATTCAAGGGTGGAACTGAAGGAAATTACCTACTTTGAAGAAGCAGAAGTGTAAGTAAGATTCATCTGATAAATATTCAGTTATCGAATAAAATTTTTAAGAACTTAATTCCTTATAGTATGATTCACTGTCAACTTTAAGATTGTTCCCCGTTCTACCTTTGTCCCTACGGGCACTTCTTTAGGCTCTACTGTATTACATAGCTTATGCAATTGATCTGCCGTACCTTCTTCCACATCTCTTGTACAGTCAAATGAAATACTCTTCAATGTCTTTTCAGAAGCTAAACACTTTATTACATATTTTTTAAATCAGTTTGATCGTAAGTTCTTTTATCTAGACTTTGTGTACCTCAGTAACTGTTACATTGCATGTCATAACTTATGGTATTATCTTGGTCTTCATCTTATGCAGCTGACCTAGGTGGTTATCAAGTATGTTATACATGTGTATAGGTATCCAAATATTAATAGCATTAAAGTTAATAAGCAATCTTAGTCATCAGAATGACACTAGAGACTAGTTTTCTCGAAAATAGACCGTGAGAAGTAAGAGACCAAAATGTCAGGTGAAATTACAAAGTGAACCAAGTAACAAGCTAGAAGTAAAGTAGTATACGTCAGGTGAAGTTAAAGATAGAGGATAATCATAGACCAAACTTTCAAGAAATTTATTATCTGAGTATTTATAACAGAAACATAATAGCTCTTTCGAATAAAAGAGTAAACTAATGTGTGTACATTTTCGTTTCTAGTTTTATTTTATTGGAAATCCTTTTTACTTATTTATTTTAGACCCAAAATTCTATTTTATCATAAAATTTTTAGTCAAAATTTGTAATTCATTTAAGTCTGTAAATATCAAGCATAATCCAAAGCTTTTCTATTTATCAAAGTAAATAGCATAGAGTTTGAATCAGCAGTTTTCCAAAAAACTTACCTTCTATTGAAAGGTGCTCTAATAAGATTTTTATTATTTTAGTTTTTTCTAGAATATTTTTTCTTCTTACTTAGATTATTCTAGAAATATTTTTTTATAAAAAAAATTTTTTTTTCCATACCATGTTCAAACGAGTTGAAACTATCGGTATTGATTTAGGAACTACTACATCCTGTGTTGCTGCTTACATTAACGGCGAACTAGGAATTATTGAAAACAGAGACGGTGAAAGAATTACTCCTTCAGTCGTCTGCTTTGACGCTAATGGATCCCAACCCATTGTCGGATCAAACGCTATTTTAAGTGCATCGACCTCCCCAGAAAACTTTGTATTTGAAGTAAAGAGAATGTTTGGTAAAGGTTACCACTCAAAGGAAGTCCAGAGAGCTATGAAATTCTGGCCATTTAAATTAAAGGAAATTAAGACTACAGGTAAGAAAGCCGATGAAAATGATTGCGATAACATTGGTATCGTTGTCAACGAAAATGGAAGCGAAAAAGTCTACGAACCAATTCAGGTATCCGCTTATGTCCTCAATTACCTTTTAGAATCTGCTAAGCAAAGACTTGGTATCTACCCAACCCATGTTACTATTACTGTCCCAGCATATTTCTCCCAAAATGCTAAAGATAGAACTCTCGATGCTGCAAGAATTGCCTTTTCTAATAAGCGCGATGAAAATAACAACGTTTTAGACTTCAAGATTGACTTACTTGCAGAACCAACTGCAGCTGCCTTAGCTTATGCTTCTATTTTAATGAAAAACAAGCAGGTTAAGAATGATGAAGAAGCCAGAATGTTAGTTTTCGATCTTGGTGGTGGTACTTACGACGTAAGTGTAGTTGATTTTATCTACAACTATGAAACCCCATTCGGTAGAGTCGCTGCCACTGATGGTGATAACTTCTTAGGTGGTTCTGACTTCGATAATGTCATTATCCAGTTAGCCAAGAATAAGTACGAAGAACTTAAATCCAAGGGAATGGCATGTGAAACTAATATGTCTGATATGGAGAAACTTAAGAGCGATCTTAGATTAAGACAAGAAGCTATCAAGGTCAAGACTTCACTTTCAACTAACCTCAAAGCCACCTTCAACTTACCATGCTACAGAGGTGTCGATTTAGTCTTCGAACTTACCAGAGTTCAATTTGAAAGAGCTGCCAAACACTTATTCGATAGATTATTAGAGAAGATTAAGGGTGTTTTATTATCTATAGAAGGATTTGTTCCAGTCTATAGTGATGATGGTATCCTTAATGTTGCTACTACTCTTCAATCAGCCCCAAGCAAAGGTCTTGAATATCATCTTGAACAAGCCAAGAAAACTATTAATAAAGTTATTATGGTCGGAGGTTCCTCTAGAATTCCTAAAGTAAAGACTGTATTAGAAGATTTCTTTGGTGAGAGCTCAAGCACATCACCTGATGTTAAGAGAGTTATTTCACCACTTAACCCAGATGAAGCTGTCGCTTATGGTGCAGGATATCAAGCCAACTCAAGCTGTAAGGATAAGGCCGACAACACAGCCAAGATTCTTCTCATTGATACTGTTCCTCTTAACCTTAGCATTGAAACTCTTGGTGGTGTTGCTACCCCTATTATTAAAGCACAAACTAACATTCCATGCAAAGAAACACAAATGTTCTCTACTGCCGTTGACAACCAAACTTCAGTTGACATTGTTATTACTCAAGGTAACAGATACTTAGCTAATGATAATCAACTTATCGGTAAATTTACTCTTTCTGGTATCGCCCCAGCAAAGAGAGGTGTTCCACAGATTGAAGTTACCCTTGAAGTTGACCACAACAGCACCCTTAAAGTTACTGCCGTTAACAAGGCTACTGGCTCTTCTGAACAAATTGTTGTAGAGAATATGTCTATGAATTTATCTAAGTCAGACATTGAAAACATGATTAAGCAAGCCGCTGAGCACGCCGAACTTGATAAGAAAGCCGAACAGAAGATCGTTAAGAGAAACGAATATCAGACTATTTTGTACGCAGCTCTTGATAAAGCCGAGTCCTCTAACTTACCTAACAAGTCTGATCTGATTAACAAGATTAATACTAGAATTGCCTGGGTTGATAGAATTACACCATTAACTACTTTAGAAGAGATTGAACAACAGATGAACGAGTTTAATGCTGAATGCGCAGAGCTTATGGGAGGCCAGTCTTCATCCGGCAATCAATCTAATGTTGAAGAAGTTCAATAAATAAAATTTATCATTTAATTATACTTTGTTTTTAAATTACTGATCGGTACCTGTCAATAGTTTGAATAATTTCTTAATTTTTTGTAAATGAAATGGTATGAATAAATTTAATTGTTGAGTGGTTTATGTCATTAAATAATACTCTTGTGAATAAAATCATAAAACAACAAATTGATTTTATTAGAGTTATTAAAAGAATACAAATAGAACCTAAACTTATGCTGATGACTAAAAAGACAATTAAGTTGATTTATTGAAGACTTAGTTGTTATCTGTTTCCTATTTTTCAAATTCGGCAAGTCTATCGTAGTTTAATTCTTCCTTGTTCTCTACAATTTTCTAATTTCACTTTGATTTCTTGCTCTACTTCTTCCCCGTGTCTTTAGTTAAGAGATAAACTCATTAGCTTTTCAGGTTTGTTAAGTTCTTTTGGTTTTGTTCTTGATTAGCACATACTCTCTTTTATGTTGTATTTCTTAAATCCTATTCACGAATCTCTCTGCTTCTGGACGGACATATTCTTCAATTCTACGTCACTGGTCGAAAGATAGCCTTTATTAAGCATTCCTTATCGCTTATGATTTGAAATATGGTTACAATCCCGACTCTGTGTTAATTGGGATAGTTTGTATTTAAAAGCGCCTAGGTAATAAACTATTTCATAGTTTTCACCTGTTCATGGGCTTTAATACCTAATCTAGAATATTATTTATTTGCGTATTGCAAAAACAGAAAGAAATTTTCTAGTAAAATCCTTTATTACCAACTAGCGTTATTAACACAAGTGAGAAAATGATATGAGTCAATAGCAATCAAGTAAGTACTTACTTATTCATTTTAGATAAATATCATGACTCATATACTAATAGAATTTGGTCCTTGTTTCTGCAATTTGCATAGCCAATAAGTCGGTATAACACTGTGTATTAAAGTCTATATCCCATCATTGTTGCCTTAAACGAGCACATGAATATAATTTAGTAAAGACATACGGTTTTGAATAAGGGTATAAGGTACAAGAAGAGAGAAACTTAGAAACTAAAGTTTTAAAATTAGATTCAGAGGAGTTAAAAAACTAACTTTTAAGAATAATCAAATTAATTTATCAAATGACGCAAGAAACTGAGAAGTCGCTCAGTTCTAGAAAAAAATACAATTAATGTAAATATACAAGTAGATACAAAAGTACAAACTGATATTAAAATAGATCTAGATTAGTTTAATTCGTAATAGATGAAAAGAGAAAAATAATCATAATCATAGAAGTGGGAATTACTAGTCATGCACAACTAATAACAGTAGAAACAGAAAAGAAGAGGAAGTATGATAAACTCGCCAATCATCTGGGTCAGCTGTATAGTATGAAGACTAAGATAATACCATGGGTTA
>JAVKTW010000065.1:0-10381 GCA_032191455.1 Microsporidia sp. MB | reverse complement strand
AGAAGTTACTATCTGGATTGAGTCTCTTTAAAGAATTTAAGTGGTTGCAGAATGGATATTTGATAGTTAATTAACCCTGAACTAGCTAAAGTTTAAAGAAGTTACTATCTGGATTAATTTTTTAATACTGAAATTAATTCTTGTGCTGATAAATGACTACTCTCATAGAATGTAAATGAAATACAATTTAAAAACTAGCCAATGCTCTTTTAGGGTATTACTAGAATCCTTTGTTAACATTTTTATCTAAAAATCCGAATCGTTTAGTAGCTTCTTGTATTATTTATGACATAAATTCAATTTAGTCCGTCTAACTGCGGCAGTAAAAATTGCACAAAAATTTTTATTTTCTTAAGCCTATGCTTTATATAATAGGAACGGGTCTCAATGATTACAGAGATATTTCACTTAGAACAGTAGATATACTTAAGAAAGCAGATTTAATCTACCAGGAATGCTATACGTGCATCCAGCTTGGAAAATTTGACGAACTAGAGAAAATCATTGAAAAGCCAATAATCATGGCCAACAGGAAAATGGTTGAGGAAACGAACGAAATAGTCGACAATGCTAAAGACAAAACGGTTGTGTTTTTAGTTGCAGGCACACCTTTCTTCGCCACTACCCATTCAGACATCCACATAAGAGCCCTGGAAAGAGGTGTTAAGGTTGAAACAATCCATAATGTTTCTATTTTGAATGTAAAAGGATGCTACGGTCTCTATTCTTATAACTTTGGAAAAACCGTTAGCATTCCCTACTTTACTCCAAAGATCAAATACACATCATTCTATGATAATATATACAACAACTACATAAACAACATGCATACTTTGTGTCTACTAGATATTAAAACAGACGAGAATAGGTTTATGACGGCTAACGAGGCTATAGAGCACATGCTTGAATCGGAGTCAATTACGAAAAAAGGGTTTTTTTCACTTCAGACTAAGCTCTTTGCTATCTGCAGGTTTGCAACAGATGAAGAGCTTGTTTGCTATGATACGGCCGAAAATCTTTTGAAAAAAGACTTTGGAAAGCCCTTGCATTCCCTGATTGTTCCTGCCAAGCTGTCTTTTATAGAAGAAGAATTTATAGAAGCACTTTTTAAAAATTAATAAATATCTGCCTTTTCATACGTTTAATAAAAGATTTTAATATACGATTGCCTATTGAGTAGAATTAAGGCAGAAACAACTTAATAAGTATAAGTTCTATATGTTATTATAGGTTAAGGAAGCAGGAAAATAATGTGAATAGAAAAAGTTAAGACTTAAGTTTCGGGTGTAATAATTTAAGACATGTTCAGGATATGAAACCGCGCATCACCCTAGATATTGACTGTTGCAGTAATCAAATAAGGCTTTGATAATTTAGTTATTGCAAGTGATGGCAAATAATCATAGTTAGCAGACCTGGATAACTACTTTAGTAGTTAGAATTAAAGAAGAGCTACGATTACTTTGTCATTGCAATCTATAATAAAAACTTATTTAAGAGCCTTAATACTATTCTTTATTTAAGAGCCTTAATGCTATTCTTTATTTAAGAGCCTTAATGCTATTCTTTATTTAAGAGCCTTAATACTATTCTTTATTTAAGAGCCTTAATACTATTCTTTATCGAAAACTTTCGCATAGTCTTCTTGTTCTATCTTTGTCTCTACAGGCACTTCTTTAGGCTCTACTGTATTTCACAGCTTAAATATTTGATCTCCAGCATCTTATTCTACTATAGTCAAATAAAGTACTCCTTATTGTCTGTTTAAAAACTATGTACTGCATATGCGCCTAAAATACCGGTTGTAATTTACAAAATACATAATCCTAGTTAACAGGCTTGAAGTAATAGTTTTGGTATTGAATTCTTGAAAGGTAAGGATGGGTAAGTATAATTAGGGGAGATCTTTAACGATTTATTATTACAGCCGACAGGTTTTTATGATGATTAAGTTGATTTGAAAGGACCAAATCTGTTATTTACTAGACATAGCAGGTATATTTCATAATTTTATTATTACTAATGTTTTAAGAATAATAACTAACAGCGATTTAACAAGATATGTAAAAGCTATGTAGGTTGTAAAACCAAAAAAGACGTTTACGGGTTCCTGCAAGTTAAATCGCTCTAACTAGTTAAAGTTTGACAATTTTATACCAAAAGCTATTTAGTCATTTAGTTGTTATAGCAAATTAGGTGAATTGAAAATATCAAGATAGCCGTAAATAGCTGTCAAATATTTCACAAGATGAATAGAGGATTTCAAGAAAACACTGTGAACCCTCCAAAGATATTATTGTTATCTAAATGTAAGTTTTATACCTAACTAACTTAAATTAAAATATCTAAGTGGAACATTAGTCTTTGTAGTAGCCTATCGCAGAATATGATAAGTTTAATTTTATTAATATTATTTTTAAAGATAGAATTAAGCTTTTGGTTTTGTGTCATTTAGAAGACCAAAACTATTTAGCTCTGCAATTTTTTCTTAAATAGTCATTATTGCTTTATTTGCAGTCAATTTCTATCGGTTTCTATAGTTTAAGGGTTTGATATTTTTATTTTTTTTAGAATAGCATAGAGTGATTGCCTGCAAACGACCATTGCCCTCTTCTGCAGTTATAAGAATTTATTAACATTTTGTCAGTCTATAGCTTTGTGTGCTTCTAAGTGCATTCTAAATTTCTTGTTCAGAATAGCATAGAGTGATTGCCTGCAAACAACCATTGCCCTCTTCTGCAATCATAAGAATTTATTAACATTTTGTCAGTCTATAGCTTTGTGTGCTTCTAAGTGCATTCTAAATTTCTTGTTCAGAATTTTATTAAGCTCCATCACATCCCATTCAAGATCTATAAGAATAGCTCCTATGATAGCCTCTACTATATCACTATTCGCTTTAGACTCATTATTGACAGATACTCCTGACTTTACATATTGATCTAGTTGTGTTGCAAAAAACATCTTTCTAAGACTTATGTTGTTGACATATGATATCTTTGCCGTATGAAGCATCAAAGGTGTTGACAATGCTTCGTTAGGATAGATAAAACTGTTAACGAAAATGTCAAGAGCTGAGTCACCTATGAGCTCAAGAAATTGAAAATCATTCCCATTTATGGAATTTGTGAAAGATGGATGTACTGAGGCACGCTCGAGGTTGCCTTTGTTAACAAAGTTATAGCCAAATATATCTTCTATAGAAGCTATCTCAGATTGACTGAGGTATCCCATGAAGTTGTATGTCTTATAAGAGTATCCAAAGAACAAACTATTTTTAGATGATACGATCGATTGACTGATACTTGCGTCTTTGTTACAGTCTTGGGCGACACATTCTTTATTTTTTACCTTAGATGGTAGGTCTGTAACTTTGTATATGATTCCTAGGTTTTTTATAAACTTGTATGCATTGTCTATTCCCTCAGTGAGGTAAATTACTCCTATGAAAGCTTCAATCACATCCGCATAGAACTTAATCCCAACTTCATCAAGGCTAGAGCTCTTAGGTGCAAAATGGATATAGTTATTTGAGGAAAATACGTTAGAAATTTTAAAATAATCAATCAAATCATTATAATTATCGAGTGTAGGGGGTTGGACCATTTTCATATTCAGCGGCTGTCTTCTAATATACCTTATAAAGCCACTAGATAAGCAGCACCTATATAAGTTTTCATTACAAACAACAGAGTCTTTTATAGATACAATGTTGTTCATAGGAAAGCCTGTCAGGAATAGATGATTAGTTACGATAAATTTTAGAACACAGTCTCCCAGAAATTCCAGCCTTTCGTAATTTCTGGCGCTGTTTTCTGTGCTAGTAGTAAAACATTGTATGATTTTGTTTAGATCTGCAGATAGATCGTATCTGTTAGCTATTTCATTTGCAATAAACACATCTTCGATATATTTAAAGTTTCTTTTGAAAAGCTCTGTTTCGATAATAGTTGAATGCTTTACAGGAGTTTTGTAGCAAACTTCACTTGGGTATAAATACACAGTGGGTATCTCATGCAGAATGGCAGATGAAACAATTTGATCAAAGTTGTAGTCAAGACCTGGTTGTAAAGTAACATTTGTTTTCTTTGTATAAGGTAAAAATGATGAGTTTTCTAAAATCTTATTACTACCACTAATGTTCTCCGGTTTTTTTATATTTTCACTGCCAAAGTGTATATCCCTCGTTTCTATAACCCTTTCCAGTGACAAATTTACACTATTTTTACTTTCATATACGTCAGGCAGTTGGCAATAGGTGTTTCTCTCTTTTTTTGAATAGGACCTTACATTTCTCAGTAAAAACTTAAAAATCTGATATTTTATTTCCGAAAAATCATTGTTATTTGTAGAGTTCTTGTATAGACCTGGATTTTCTGTGGTACCAACTGCAATTTCTTTAACAATAATTTTATTGCAATCGCTCGAGTCTTTATCAACAAACCCTTTAGCTCTTGTTATGAAGTTTTCCGTTTTTACCTGGGATTCTCTAGTCTCTTCTATGAATCTTGCTGTTTCACTTACAAAATAGTTAAACTTTTTCTTAAATAAAGATGATACCTGAGCAGATAAACATGCTTCGATTATCAAACTGTTTTCGCTCTTCTCAAAATCTAAGTTAAACTTTTTTTCAAAAAAGTTTCGAATTGAAGTATCCTCAATCACATCTGAGAGTTTGTAATCGGAATTTTTAGAAAAGTAAACAAACTCACTAATAACGTGATTCCAAAGAAATGTGGAATCATCTTTGAGGTTGTAACAGTAGTCTTCTAGAAAGAAGTTGTATAATTTTTTTAAATATTCCCAATCTATTTCGTTTGTTTCATCTATAGGAACTACGTAGTAATAGAACGAAAAAACCTGCTTCTCACAAATCACAGGAAGGCTCATAATTTTGAAAAAAATTAGCTGGTAGTACTTAATCATATCGAGTTCCTCCTGAGTATACTTTCTTGGTGGATTGCTTCTTATTGTTATGTTTTCAAGAAGATCAGATGTTATGGTTATTTGATTAAAGCCAGAAAAGGCACAAAGAATCCCAGTTTTAGAATTGCTAAAAGTGTAAAGGGATAAAAAAGATGTGTTGTTTTGGTATACAGTTGGTATTTTCCTATAGTAAATAGAGAGACTCTCTTTTTTGTCGGAAAGAGACTCTCTACATGTTTCAATTGAATTGCAGTCTAATGTATGCATTGATCTGATCAGTCTTTCTTCAGGACTGCTATTTTTTTGTTCAATAATTTTCAAGAACCCATTTGAGATAACTAAGTTTCTATAATACTCAATAGGAACTTGTAATAGGAACTCGGGTATGATTTTATTTGTTTTTTTGATATCATCTAAGCTTTTTTCGCCATAGTTTTGATACAAAAACTCCCTAACAGCATCCAGCGCCATTAACTTCTCAGGTTGAACTTTGAGGTTATAATCGAGAATATCCGTTTCAACTAAGTGAAGCAAGAATCTGGCACAAGCGTCATAGCAAGCATCTTTTTTATTTAGAAACACATCACTTTGGATAGCAGTAGTAAAAATAACCGCAAATGTGATTATGCAACTATATTTTTTGATCTTATTGTCACTCAAAACATACTTAAGATCTGGGGTAAAATTCTTGAGCTGTATCCCATGTGTTCTTAGTTCGTTTCTGATATCTTGAAGAATAGAAAATAAAAAGGTTTGACTAACAGAAGAAGGAAATACGCAATTTCCTACTTGGTATTCGTTAGCTTTTAAATAGGGGAAAAAATTAATAGACTGCTTAGTTTTTTGAGAAAATATTTTGTAGGTAGTTTTGTTTAAGATATCTTTGAATCTGATGAATCTATCATACGATAAAAGCCCTTTTTCTGCAAGTTGAGAGATATCGAATAACTTTAGGTTTTCAACTTGCAAAAAAGTATTGCAAAAAAACTTATAAAGAAATTCGCTAGGCACGGTAGCATAATCCTTATTGGAATCTATACTTATAAAATAAATGCTTGTAAATTTGGAAAAATCAAAGTTTTCGATGTAATCAAGTATCAGGCATGTTTGGCTACTAGCCGAACTAATTAAGTTTACTCTTTGATCCTCTTTTAAAAGTAAAAATAATGGGTTAATTGACTGATTATCTCTTAGGTCTTGGTAATATTTTAACCAGAATTCATAATACTGAATAAACCTTATGAAAAAATAAAAGGAATTCTCTAAATCATTATCTTCTATGCCTAAAAGTTGAATGCTCTTTAGGTTTACTAATTTTCTAAAACAAGCGAAGCTTATTTTGTCTATATGGTTGTATATCACAACATTAATGGTATTTGATGGTCCTTTAAAAAGGCTTTCTACATAGGCATCGCTTGTAAATAAAAGAGTCTTTTTAAACTTATTCTTATACAGGGTGTATATAAGCTCAGCAGAAAACTTCTTTATTTGCAAGATGCATATTTTATCTTGGCTGTTAGAAAACTCGTTTCTCCAGGTTTTTATACAAAAAGCATTGATATCCAAAAGCATCTCCTTGTCGATAAACAAAGGTCTGGTGTCGTAGACAATAAAGGTTTCACTTAAGTCGAAAGTAGATTGGGTAAAAAAATTTTCTAGTTCTGCGTATGGAAAAAATTCTATTTCCATGGCTATAGGGTACTAAATTTTATGCGTTTATATAAAAAATTTAAATTCTAAAAGACTTTCTTAAATGTTTTAATCTACAATAAGCATAATAAGCTTATCTCTGCTAGCTTCTACGTATTGAACTAGTAACAACGCTCTCAGAAGTAAGATTAAGTTGGCACAGAGATGAATTAGTAGACAATTTAACTTGTTTTAATGTATAACCAGAAAAAAGAATATTTATTAAATAGACAGTGTTTATCTAGAAAAGGTCATTTATAAACCTTAAGGATTCAGAGGCTACTTATTTACGGTAGCATAGCTTCCATTAGGAGCTGCATGTACTTTAATATAAAGATGCCCCAAACAAGCCAAAATAACTTTTTCTTTACTATTGTATTGAAAATCCCTATACCTTTCCAACAAAATAGTAACTAACAGTGACTTTTGATGCTACTCAACATCCTTAAAGGACTTTCATAAAGCTTCTTGCCTCTACTTACTGGTACTACATTACTTATAGGAATTTATAGCGAACATAGTTAAATGTTCTTAAAATATCCCATGTTAATATTCCATTTACTATTAAAACTGATTTGTTTAGCTTCTGATTTGACTGTTTACTTCAATAAGCTATTTAAATTAATTGATTACTTGATATTACCACGGAAATTCAAAGTTTGTTTTTCTTGTGGGGTGTTGTATTTAAACTCGTAAGCCAACCGTTATTAGATTTGATAAAAGAGAAAGTCAAAAACTATTAAGAATAGTTTTAAACTACTAGATAGTAATTCAGAAGCAATATAAAGTAGAGTTTCTATATCTAGGCCAATAGAACAAAGCAAAGACAAAAATACTTTGTATGAGAAATGAAATGATATTGTCATCAAACCATAAGAGTAATTAACAAACCACTTGCAAGATAAAACATGTGTATTCATTAAAATAGATACCAATAGTATTTTAATCATCACAGATGTAGATATGAAAGAATCATGAGGTGAAACAGAGTTTTGATGTAAAATCAGAAATTATTTTACTTATTTGAAACCAGTGAAGTGCGAACATTTGATCTAGCTCATATATAAATCAAATGCAAATAGAATATTGAAAGAGATGTTTTTCTATGTTATTATGGTTCTATATATGACCAACTCAATTTAAAAGTAAATGTATATGCAGGCTAATTATTATTTATTCATTATTCTACTGATTGATACAAAAAATTATTTAGATATTTTTTTAAAAGAAAAAACCCTTTTTTATTTTGCTATTAAGGTATACCTGGCGATCTTTAAGGTCTATTTCTTAATATTATTGACCAATTTCTCTGTTTGTTCATACAAGACTTCTTCGATTAAGCGTTTTTATTAAAAAAACTAAATCATATCGCTTTATTACTATTGATCATAGTTAGGTTTTCATTTTGGGATGAATTCCGATTTAATTTAGTTTTTATTGTTGTGTATTCGACTAGTTGATCTTGCTACAACTTTCACTTCACATTTGTACATATGATCAACTTCATTATAAGAAAGTTTTATCGTTAACTACTCAAATTAATTGACCTAAATTTGTGTTTTTAACTCCTTCAGACTTATTCCTAATCTCTCTTGTCAAATACAAATTAATTTTTTCTGTTGCGTCTTTCACGTCACTCTTGGTGGCAAGTCGACCCTAGTTTCTACATTCTAATTAGCTATACCTTCCTTCATTGAGTGAATACGCTTGAATCCTTTTTTGTTGCTCTATAAGGAGCCACAAACTCATATTTTTATAAGAGATAAATTGTTAATGCTTTTATATGAAGTATGCTATGAGGTTATTGTACTTTTCTCCAAAGTATACGAATCTAGATATACAATAATAACCATCATCTTTAAGTTTTATATTTACTTCTGGTAACTAATTTACACAGTCTTTTATGTCTATTAATCCATCATGGCAAGCCATGAATAATTCTTTATAACCCTGTTTCTTTTAAATTAGTTTCAAGAGCTTGATCTGTAAGAACGGCGATTAAATTTAAAACGTTAATGTCTTTGGAAAATCATTCAAAGTTATCAATAATTCAACGGCGTTGTTGTTTTTATATTTGCATATTTGAAAAGTCATTGCTGATAATGACACATTGAAATTATGCAGACACGATTCTAACGAATAATGAGTGACAGTAAGAACCTTGAGTGGTTGTAAAATAGAAAATGAATAAAATTTATTCTTCATCTGCAGCAAGTGCTGTGTAAATAGAGGAAGGGTGATCATCGCAATAAATTATCTTATAAACCGTGTTGAATATAGGAAACGCTGTTGGAGAAATATTATTGCATTCCATCCATTCAACAAGAGATTTGGCTACACAGTTTCCTTGAAGCTTTTGACCACACATGCTGTCTTCAACATCTTTAAGCTTGCAATTACTCTTTGCTATCATATATCCACATTTGTAGTTTCTTCCACTTAGACAGCTGGTTAGGAGATCTCCTATGCAGCAGCTCTCTAGCCCTAAGAACTTTGCTCCTATTATACCACAGAACTTTTCAATTTCTAAGAGGCCTTTTCTGAACAGTATTGATTCCGTGTTTGAGCCATATCCCAGTCCTTGGACTAATCCATAAGCAAAGCTTATTACATTTTTTAAACCCCCACATATTTCTATTCCTTTATCATATGGAATAATCTTTGGTCTGAAAAAATGGTTTCTGAACAGGCCATCTAAAATTGTAATTTGGCTCTTCTCCGTATAGCCTACCGTACATTCGGACAGCTTTTCCTCTGCAACCTCATTAGCTATGTTGGCTCCCATGAGACAGCAGCAAGGTATTTTGAGAATCTTTTCTATTTTTTGACTAGGAAAGATCATCTGCTTTCCTTCTAAGAATACTCCTTTGCACAGGTTAATTGCAAATGCACCCTTTTTGGGATTAATGCCCTTAATTACATCAACAAACTGGTGAGGAAGACAAAAAATAAGAATGTCAGCAGAGTTTAGGTCAGATATATTTGTAACTCCTAGGAAATTACCAGGAAGCTTTATTCCAGGTAGGTATTTCGGATTTTCTTTGTTTTTGTTTATGTATTCGGAAAGCTTTTCTCCACCAAATTCCTCTTCATGAATATAGAAAAGAACCTGAGAATTGAATAAATCTGATTTTTGTACGTTTAAAGCAACGACTTTAAGAATTGCAGTTGCCCAGTTGCCATTGCCTATTATTCCAATCTTTAGCATAAGGGGAGGAACATTTAATAATTTAAAAGCCAGGAGATATGCAGGAAAATACAACATGACAGATATTTTATTTGTGTCTAGCTATGTTCATATCAATATATTTAGAAATCTTTTAAAATAAACTTGATAGGAATACTCTTATTATATCATGTATTGTAAGTATAAAAGTTTAGAATATCCTAGTTTAGTTAATTGACCTAAAACAAAAAATATTTGATGTGTAAGTAAATCAGAGGTAATTGAGATTTTCAGATAGTCTATGCAAGAATATTAACACCCATTTGACAGTAATGATATAGGATATATTTATATATTAAATAGTAAACTTAAGTATATTGCATGTAAAGCTTTAAACGGTTGTTGACTTAAGAGCTTTAAATAGTTCTCAAGTAACTTAGAAAATTTTATAAAGCAATTTCTAGCATTTCTACTGATTTTATCTAACAAGGCAGCTGTACTGAGAATAATAGTCACGATCTGCTACTAAAAAATTCATCAAAGGGTTAGTTGATACTTATTCTTTATTACTAACTTCACCAGGTGTATCCTGTTTTACTT
>JAVKTW010000001.1:2958-17663 GCA_032191455.1 Microsporidia sp. MB | reverse complement strand
TTATCAATGATCAAAGCCTAATAATTTAGCCAAGACGTCTGGCATTTACCGCAACCAAATATTGTCCAGCTTATCACACTATAGAAAAATGAGAATATAAAATTACAGACGCTAATCATAAAAGGTACATAGAATCAACAGAACTAAAATAAGAAAATTTTTATTTAACGGTATCTCTTAAGAGAAAGAGTGTTTCTTCTCTTCCAGCAGGCTCTTCTAGATCCTCCAATAGTGTTGTTGAATTTAATGCCTTTTCCTAAACCTCTACTCTTCTTAGATGCAGATGTAAGACCTCTGCACTCTCTGTGCTTGTGAACAGCCTTGCAGATCCAGTTGATCTTTGGGTCGTTTCTAATGCCCTCAACAGATGGGTCAACACAAATAACTTCAAAGTACTTGTGCATGTAGTCTTGTCCAACCCAATAGGAGTTAAGAACTCTAAGGTTAGCGCATTTCTTACCAACAAGAATCTCAGCGTCGGCTTGTTTGCTCATGGCTGGTTTGATTTCATGGAGACCAGCGTTGACACACTTACCTCTGGTGTTACCATTGTTGTATTTAAGATATCTTGGATAGTTTCCTTTCTTAACTCTGACGTTAAAAATAGAGTAGCCAACCTTGGCCTTGTATCCGAGGACACGTGCTCTTTCTAAAAAGGCTGGTTTGTCTTTACGGTGGACAACGTCTCTTTGACGAGCTTCGACTATGCTAAGTCTAAGAAGATACTTCATGACATCTGACTGTTTCTTACGGTGGATGTCTCTAAGAATTGATACAAAGCTCATTGAGGGCTAAAGAAATTTGCAAAAAAATTTTTGCAGTAAAAATTTTTAAGAAAAGAAATAATAGATAAATTCAAATAAAGCTTGTATATTAAAATAGATCAGGTGTGTTCTAAAAAAGCGGTACAACAAAGCATAGATTAGTAAATCAAAGTATTTAAGGCTTGTCTTAATGAAATAGAAATAGAAGTTTTCTTTACATATTTTACAAAAGGCAGAAGACTTGAAGCAACCTCTTTCTTTATTGCTGCATGCTACTATCTAATAGACGCACAAAAATTGTCTTATACTAGTTATCCAACGTATTAAATTTTTGTATTTATATTTAACTCGCCTCGTCTTGTCACTTGGAGTTTTTATTTACTGTAATAGATGAAAAAGGTATTTAAGTAGGCTAAAAGATGAATAGTTAAATAGAATTAGATTTAAGATACCAAAGAGTATCATTAATTCTATTTTGAGTACATCCATTAAGATGTTTGCAAAATAGGTAAACTTTCTGATAGCACACGATGTCTTTCATTTTTGCGACAGTCGCTGAATGGATATAGTAAATTTATTATAAAGCACACGCAGAATCTATTGATCCACCAGGATAATACCAAGAATGACTAATACTAAGTTGTTAGTTTGATAGTTGAATATTAATGTGCAACAGGGAGGTAAGTTATAATTTTATTATCATAAGAAGCACATACGCGAGAAGGTAGAAAATTTAGTAACATGCAGATGACAGATAAGTTTATAAGTTAAATATCATAAGAAGCAGACACATGAGAAGGTAGAAAATTTAGTATAAAATAACAAAATATCTGGTATTTGAAATGACTTAATGGATCTTAAATTTACATCATTTTTAATCTTCTAATTACTTTTTAGTTAAAGGCAATATGGATTGTAAATGCAGAAGTTGTCCTTTATGTAGATAAAGATACTAATAAAGGCATGTTTAGTACAGATTTATAATCATTAATTTAATTGTTATTAGCTTCTTTAATCATCAATACTCAATTGATGTTTATTTTCTATGTAAACCTCTACTAATAGATAAATCCATTATCGTTAATTAAAATGCCAGTAGATCATTTTTATAACGACTGAGTTATAGATAAATGTTCTATCTATAAGTTGTACAAGGATAGGTAAAAAGTTCATAGGAAGACACATTAATCTATATCAATTTTTGATCTTAAAAATAGATAATTGACCTACCTTTCTGTAACTGTTCTGATAAAAACGATCGGATACTACCAATAATACTGTGATACCATTTTGAAAAAAATAGCTTTCAACTAAAATTTCAATGTTCTAATAAGATTAATACAAATACCAATCATTTCTATTAAACACCCCGTAAAGATAAGATAAAAAGTTTTATAATCGCAGTCTGAATAAAACACTTTCTGCTGATCTATTTAAACTTTAAACACAGTGGTATCCAGACTAAAAAGCTATTTTCACTGGAGTTATATGCGAATAATTGATCTAACTATAAGTCTACTAGCAACTTTAAAAAGCCAAATATTTTTGTCCAAATAATCCAGTTACAAAGAATTCTGTATTTTTGCTATATTTATGCTCAATATGAATACTTGATCACTAGATCTTTAATTAAAGACTGTATTATATAGATTTTGATATAAAGTTATATTTAATAAAAATAATTAAAAAAGTCGCTATCATGAGATTAGCTTATTAAGCATATTTAACCTAATAAATTTAAGCTTAATCTATTAATCATACTTAAAATAATTCTAAATTTTGCATAAAATAATACTTAGTCTGACCATTCATAAAAACACTTAGAACAGACGTAGTAGAAGTCTAGAGCCTTTTCATCGTTCTTTTCCATGTAACCTATGCATTCTTTATGTTCACATTTAGGACAAGCTAGGTTAAGTCTGGGTAGAGTCACATCATGAATAAGATCTTGAACTTTAGAAGAGTTAGGTATGTGTTTTTTCTTAAGATTGTATGTAGACACTATGGGACTGTCCGGTTCAATACTAATTTCACATCTCGCACATACGTATAACAATAGACCATTTTCTACCTTTGGATTCATAAGATTGTTGCATTCAGAACAAAACTTTATAGTCATGGGCAACAAAAATTTTAAAAATAATGAATTGTAGGTTAGATTGTAGAAAGGTAGTATGTGCAACAAAAATAGAATTTTAATCTATAAAATTAAAATACCAAGCTTCTTTTTAATTTATTACAAAAATATCAAGTTTAATAAACACTCTAAAAAGGATACTATGATAAAGAGGTTGTTGTTGCGTAGAGTAACAAATTTAATTAATAGTCACCTAAAGCAATAGGAAAAACATAAAAATTAATTTAAAATTCAAGGAAATTTTACATGATTTCTTAATACGGGATTTGATTTAAACAGTTCTAGATAGTTGTATTATTGGTTTCTATATGTACATTACAAATACTCTTGTCCCATATAAATTATAACATACCGTTCTTTAGTAATTTTAAAAAATATCATGACCGAATACCATTTTATTAATTAACCGGGATTATGGACAATAGAGCAATCTTTTTAGAGTTCTTTCAACCAATAAAACAGTTTGCAAAGCGTTGAAACCAATGAGACATTTTATAACTTGACCGAGATATAGACAAAAGAGCAATTTTTAAAGTATTTTTAAGAAATCAAGCAGTATGCAAGGTGTTACATCTAATTTTATATTAGATCAATTCACTGATCGTATTTAAAAATGCAATTGTATTTATGTAATTACTATTTAGTGAGTATATGTCTTTGCAAGCGAAAATAATTAAAATCTCTTAAAACGTGAGACACTTGAACTTATAAACGCTATAAATAACCCAACTTTTATTTTAAGTGCCGTAGTAGGGTTTATAAAATAGTATTATGAAAATTCAAAAAAGCTTACTAGGTTACTGTAATATGATCTAACTATAATCAAGTATGAATAAAAAGGAAAATGTATAGATGTAAGTAAAAAATGTGCAATTATTTATTCTTTCTAGTTTTTATTGATATGTAAATCTTCTGAATGGTAAACGCGCTGATAATAAATAGAGATAAGAGAGCAAGCCGTAATTTCTCATCTCTAATTTTCTTCATAAATGGATAAGGATACACGCCATTTTTGTATTTAGCGACAATAGATATGACAGTATACCAAATTGCACAGAAAAAGACTATTAACGGGGTGTGTACTCTTGAACGCTGTATGTGTACATCTATCTGTTCTAAAATAATCAAAATAAAAGGAAACAAATGCTGGCCAAGCTCAGTAAGGACAGGTGTTTGATATTGTGGAAGTCTTGCTATTTGTCCCTTGATAAGACATGGATCATGGTAATAGATAGCCCAGAATGTGAACGTAACCAGAAACTCTAAAGTGAAAGATAAAGGAATGAGAACGTTATACAGCTTAAAAAGCTTCCTCTTGGTTCTATAAATAAATCCAACAGCAAATGTGAGTAAAGTAGTGTATAAGCTGATGTGAGTAAAGTAAAGAAATCTTAAGTTAGAATATGGGGATGAAAGTGCAGCCACTAATGGGTTAGCTGCATATTTAGTTGATGCATAGAAACAGATAAAGAACAATGATCCTTTTATAAGAGACACAACCTTAGACACAGTTGACACCCGTGTTTCCATGGGGCTCAAAAAAATTTCTAAAAAAACAATTCTTTGATTTAAAAATTAAAAACAACTAAGAATTCAGAAAATAAATAAAAAAATTGTATCAAATGAACTAGGAAGATTTGAAGCTAATTGCTTTTTGTAGCTAATACAAATTGATTACATGTCGTGGAGCTACAGAATATTAAAACAACAATTTTAAGATAATTTTTTAAAAAAAGTAGCAACGATCAATATCACTAATTAACGAGATAAAGACAACAGATTTAAAATAAAATTCATTCTATTTTTAAGAAAAAAATACCTAACATGACTCCTGAGTCAATGCTATTTACATTTTTCTATCTATTGATATTTCTTTTACATTAATCCTTCTGATGTTTAGTAGCTTGTTGCTATACATTCACTTCCAGTTCTAAAAACACCTCAATATGTTAAACATAGACACAATTGTTTATGAGAAGATTAAAAATATATTAGAATTGCTTTATCTGAAACAAACTTTGTGTTCTTTACTACTGGTACTTATTTGGAAATCTAAAGTAAACTACCAAAGATATTTAGTAGAACAAAACTAAATATAAATAAAGTCATACAGTTAAAGTAAAGTGTAGAAATAAAAAGTGTAAAACATAGCGTCGATCCTTTTAGAATAAAAATACATGTTATTTGACATAAATAAAACACTAAATAAGTTTTCCTTACCAGCTGCCATATAACTTCAATGAAATGGTAGATTGAATTGACATAAAGCTTTATTTATAAAACGTATATTCAAAAATTATTTGAATAGAACATAGGTGAAATGGTAGATTGAATTTGACATGGGTTTATTTATAAAACCTATAATCAAAAATCAATTGGTTTCTTTGCTTTAATAGAACTTCAATCAAATGGTAGATTGAATTTGACATGGGTTTATTTATAAAACCTATAATCAAAAATCAATTGGTTTCTTTACTTTATAATCTATAATCAATCACTTCTTTATCATCTATAATCTTCATCAGATAAATTTAGACCGATCTTTAGCTAAAATTATGATTGATAGTAAAGATCTCAGGTATTTTGATTTAAAATCTATAAAAATAGAGTGCTATACAAATAAAATAGTAACCGGTCTTAAATATATAAGTACATAATAAAACAAAATATCCTCTAGCTTATTATCAAAATTACACTGAACATGATAGTTTAAATTTGAAATAGTCTCTAGAAAAATTTTAAGCTGTCTGCCTTACCATAGATATAAAGGTACTTAGGTCTACTGACTAACTGGAACTAAAAGTAGTAGTAAAACTTAGTATGTCAGAAAAAGCCATTAAAAGTAAGCATACTAGGCTGAAAATAAAAGACACGGTTGGAAAAAATTATTTAATTACAGTAAAATTAGAATACTTTGACTAAATATGAGACTTGGTCTTCTGATAAGTACTTGATCAGCACAGTTTTTTCTATTTTTGCATTTATCTAAAATTAACTACCATAGACGATTACAGAACTATACTAAAAGTCTCTAGAAACTAAGCAGCATATTGATCTTAAACTGTTTTATATACATAACAGAATTTGTGATATAGTTATTGTAAGATAATGGTTCTTTTATTTAACCCTTTAAAGAACATAAACTAATGTGTTTTTACTTTGTAACTAGAAATTAATATGCTTTAGTTTCTCCATGTACTTCTTTGTCTTCTCTAAACCATCTTTGTATTCCTTTGTGTTGGAGTTGGAAAGTCGAGCTTTAGCAAGTCCAAGTGCATTGTAAGCAAAGTTTTTCTCTACTTCAAGGTTCAGTTTTTCTATTACAGTAACTGGAGACTCCTTTGAACCCTCTTCTATCTGTTCTAGAATTTTGTAAAGCTTTTGAACTAGCTCATCCATGGGGATACACTAAAAATTTTAAAAATTATCTGAATCTCTATTTAAATTACTAAGACATCTTAACTACAATATTCCTTGGACTATAACAGTTTTGAATTACGATACATTTTTTAAAAATCCATTTTTGCTAAAATTCAAGCTAATCATGAGTAGCATCGGAATAATTACTTAATTAAGCTAATTATTGTTGAAATCAAGAATTTAAGGCTTGGTGCTTGGGAATTTATATTCAATAAGCAACTTGTCAACAAATCTTATCAGATTACTAGGACTAACTTAAGCCATCTTTTTATATAAAATTAATAAAGCTTTTAATTACATTTAGTTACTAACAATTCAAGTCACTTAAAACTGTGAAATACAGCCAATTATCAAAGTTATTTTAAAATTGTAACTAATGGTAATTATTCGAGTAACTGAGTATTTATAGATATTCCAGCAACAGTAATTAAAAGTAAAAATATTTTTAAGTGCTTTTTACAGATAAATGAATTACAGTAAATTAAGCTACTGGATAGCTAGAATTTGAATATATCAACTTTTTTATGCATATCTTTTATATAAACTAAAGCTAAAACCACCTATCCAATATTCCTTAGGTCTAGCTCTAAACAGTGATTCCTCATATATCCATTAATAAATTTATTAAAGGGGTATAGTTAGTGACCATTCTTTATTTTCAACTTTACCAGAAATATCCTTGATGCTTAGCTTGCTTTCTAATTCAACATAGACTCTCTTGGCCTCTTCCCTGTCCACGTCTATAGTCACGAGAAATACTCTCTGACTTTTTTCTGATGACTAAAGTATGCACTTAAACTTTTCTACTATTTTTAGTTCTTTATAGTAGTACTTGTGCGTTTTTATAACTATACCACCCATGGCATTACATATGGAATAATTCTTGTTTTCATTTTCTGAAGTTGAACTGGGTGAGTAGCAAGTATGTCATATTTACGTTTCTTTTCTATTTAACAGCAGTGAGATGGTTAACTCTGGTTATACCAATCTAGACAATTGATAATAACTTGCTTTTCTTATCAAACACATCTATGTCTGGTTTAGAAGCTTCAATTTTATTTTAGAGTTTGATATTGAATATACTCTGACTATAAAGCAATAAATTATAGCCCTTTGTATTAAATCTCTAAGATTAGGATATGCTGTTTAATTAGTTTTGTTTTTATTTTTATTCCATGTTTTAACCAAAAATTAAAATCGGATTGAAAATTTTGACCATGTCCTTGCTAGAAAGAGCACAAAAATATTTTCATATTTCAAAAGGTCCAACAAGGACATTCGATGTAATAGAATATGATGGTAAAAAATGTTATGTATGTTCCAATGGAATAGCTGTCATAGAAAAGTGTGAAGTATTACCGGCCAGGTTTCTGAAAAGTAAAATCGTTGACAACACTGGTGACTTTACTGTTGTAATGCTATCTGAAAAAAGTGTTGAAAATTCTAAAGACGATGAATAGGCTGTTTTACTTTATGATAAGAGCAGAAAAATATTTTCTATCTCTTAAAAGTAGTTTTACAAAGATTGATTAAATCGATCAAAGATTAGTTAAATTTCATTATGAAAATACAAATAGCTGTTTAAGTCTATATACAAAATACCTCTCCAAAGAATGTTTATGTATTTGAACTCTAGATCTCAATACTCAGAATCTTTTAAAACAAATGGCATATCTTGATCTGACAACAGCTTAAATTCTCTAGACTGTTAAAGATCTAAATCTAATTTTATATTACTTAAAATGTACTTGATTCTTTCTGTTTCATGAATACATAATTCTATCTCTAAAGTTATAGTTTTAGTTTAATCATTCGTACTCTGCCTCTTCCAAGAGTCTAACTATTAACCAAATGATTAAAAATTTAACAACAGTCTAAACAATAACTAAAATAAAAAATACAAAGATTTCTTTGCAACTCAAAAGTAGTAAGATAGTCTGCTAGACAGCAAAGGAAAACCCTGTGAAGACATTGTTTTGGCTAATGATACTAAATGTATGATCTGTGTATAAAAGATAGATACAGAATACTCTGTATAACTGTTATCTTAGTATGTCAACAAACGAAGCAAAAAAAGAACCGGCAGAGTCTAAGTAGGATAATAAAATATAGAAGGTTCTAGTGAAAGGATAAAAATTGATCTTTAAAATGATAATTTATGATTAAAAGTTATCATTTTAACTAATTAGCTAGAATAACAGCTTTAAATACTTCTGATACTGCTTCTACAATTTTACTTTCATACATCTTGTTCGTTACAATACTCTTCAAGACCATGTATCTTATCTAAATAATATTCATTAAGTCTTCCAAAGTGCTACTGATTAAATATACACTTTAGTACGTGTTTGTATCCCTTTTATTTTCTGTGCTTTAAAACTGATCTATAAATCTACTAGGTATCTATCTTAGCTGAGAAATGCTATAATTCACAGTGAACAAATTACTTAAGAATATTTGTAAAAATATTATTTAATTACTTACTACTTAAGAGTTTTTCTTTAAGATAGTATCGTACTACCTTAAAATAAACGCTTTCCAAAACCTAAGGGTCACAGCCTAAGGTAGCCAGAGTTTAGCCTGAATCTAAAGGACAGGGTTTTACACTTTAATAGGTTCTCGTGCATTCAGACAAAGAAGCTACTGAGCAGGTATAGAGCTCATAAGTTAAATAAATATGTTTTAATAATAAGAGTTTTTCTTTGATCGCAGATTTGGCATCGAAGAGGAAGGTTCTAATGAATAAGCAGAAAAGCTAGTTAATAAAATTGATGTGACAATCTTGGAACGAGAGTCAAATGTTTCTCATAAGCAAAATTAAAAATCCTATAAAACTCTAGTAAATCAATTATCACTTGTACATAGCTAGTCTTTGTAATGTTAGAACCTTAGGATGTAATACATGTTAGCAAGAATTTGATAAGAGTGTTCGTATAGATTGGTTTAAAGAACAAAAATCATATTTGATTACGATGGTGTAATCAATTACTTTTATTTAAGCAACCCAGAGACAATAAACTACTTCAATCTGTTTATCAAATATGGTTTATCAAGACATTCGGTTTCTATAAACGTATCATTAGAATCAATGATTTTACAAAATAATTTTTAATAGTTTTTGTTGGGGGATAAATAAATACTCTAATACTTAATTAAATGCCCTATCTTACAGTTTCACTACATTTTTATTTACTCACAAATATTAGTAACCAGATATCTATGCATCTATCAAATACTAATCTATGTCTGTTCATAAACATTAATACAAGTTAAAATAGATAATTTATATAGCTGAAGACTATCATCTTATCTAGTTATGCTAAATGTCAACATCAATTCATACATTTATTTCATTTACTTCTTCGGTCTCATTGCCTTACAAATCTCCATAAGACCATGGATCCTATCTAAGTAAAATACATTGAGACTTATTAAGTACTAGTTATCAGATGTATACTTTGTTAAGTGTTTGTATAACTTATTATTTTCAGCACTTCCTACGTTACTTTGTACTTTTTTTGATTTTTTTATTTCTTCCATTTTTACCTGTGTTACAAGGTCTATCTTGGTAATACCGACTTTTACAAATTTATTTTTACACAGAGTATTTAGGTAGTATTCAGCTTTAGCACAATAGATATATTCTATTTGCTAATTTATTTAGTTTAATCCGTCGTAATGGGCTACTTTTTCTAGAAACTTAGCTCTATCCTGTTCAAGCAGCTGGCCTGCTTCAACATTGAGAGCATCTTCACTAGAAAGATACTCAAATGCACAAATAAGACTGATAACTATACTGTTAATATCGTACACTGGAAGCCATCCTTCTCTTAAGACCTTAAGACATACATTTCCATCCTCATCGATGTTGGGATGGAATACCCTGGTATTACACTTGAGCTTTGGGCCACTAAACGGATAATCCATGGGGAAAGTCATGGTAAAAGAAAATCTTCTATTGTAGATATCTGTTTTTATAGGTATTGTAAATTCAAAAACTCTTTCATGTAGCTTATAATCAATATTGATAGTTAAATTCTGAATGTCTGCCTTAACTCTAGCTTCTAAAAAAGACATGGTCATACAAATCTTTTTTCTAAAAACTAGAGTAAACGATTAACAAAACAAAAATACACAAAGGTTGTCTAACCATTGAAAATCTGTAGAACAGTCTTTTGAATTTAAAAAAATGTAATAATTTTATATAAATAGGCTATCTAGTTTAAAATCAACTATCTTTTAAGAAAGATAGCGATTAGAGGTATTAATATCTATGCAAAAGTACAACCAGAACTTAATTCGCAGAGAGTCTTAAAATATTAATTATGGTAAACAACTATAAACTATTGGAAATAACAGAAGACTAGGCATTTTACAATTAAAAATTTAAATGTAATGGTGATTATAGCTCAAATTAGTAATAGAAAATCCTAGACAATTTATGATCGAAAGTGTTAGTTCTAACTAATTAGCTAGACCATAGGCTTTTAATACTTTCAAAGCCAATTATACAGCTTTACTTGTTAAGTCTACCTCTTTCCTATACTTCACAATTTTCAATAATTGCTATCGAAGTAATAATCAGATAGTCTTGGAAACATAAGAGACTAGATAGATGCTTCTGTACGTAGTTGTATATCAATGTCTTGTCTATGCCTCTTGTAGTATTTCGAAGTTAGATCTTATTGATTTACAAATTGAATAAGCTATAGAATGCAGTAAAAGTATGTTATTCCTCATTGGATATTAAAGCATATTCTGTTATTCTAAACTTTGTTAATAGATCAAAATAGTAATGCAAAAGCCTTATTCTAACTATTTCTTTTCTTGTAATAAACAGATAGGCTTGGCAATAGGCTAATCTAATTTGAATAAAAAGATGATGAATTGATTACATAGCTTCTTTCAAGACTTTTATTTTCAATCCTAAATGGCAAATCTATGTCAGTACTAAGCAAAAAATGATTGGACGTCCCGGTGCAAATCTGGAACTAAAATATAAACACATTTTTGCAAACTGTAAAGTTAAACGTATTTAACAGTCAATAGCTACTTCACCATACACTTCTTTTTGGTACATAATGGTAATAAAACAAATTAATTTTTTCATGTGCATACTTATGTTAGATCTGTTGATTAGATGCAGTAGCTACTACAATATTATTTAAAACTATAGTAAAATAGTCATTTTCTGTGACATAAGCTGAGAGAGTAGTTTATAAAACTACAAAAAGCATAGAAAAGACATTGATATACAACTACTTACAGAAGCATCTATTTAGTCTCTTATGTTTTCAAGGCTATTTGTATATTACTTGGATAGAAGTATTTTATTGAAGATTTTGATGTAAACTTAACAAGCAAAGCTGTAGGAACAGCTAATTAGTTAAAACTAAAACTTTGGTCATAAATTAGCTAGTTATAGTAATTTAAATACAAAGCTAAATAGCTTTAAAACAGGAATTTTTATGTTCAATAGTAATATCTTTAATTGTGATGATGTAGATTAAATTATTATAGTTAATTATGTCTTTATAGTTTTAAACTGTAGATATCAAATAAAAGTTAAAGAAGCCGAGAAAGAAAAAGCAATTGGTAATCAATTGTGCTAAAATATCTGAGAACACTAAGGCATTGTTTGATGTTACATCAAAAACCGTTCTAATCAAATTTATCTATAAAAAAGTAAATGTTCAATTCTACTTTTTTGGCACCTGAAGATTAAAATCAAATCCAGAGAAGATAGATAAAATCCAAAGAAACTCTGATCAAGACCAAAAGCTATGATGATTACATCTATAAGCGTATTTTGAAAATTATCAGTAGTTAGAATACCAATAAGTTATTCTATAGGATACAGACTCAAATGTCAATTGCCTAAAAAATCTATTATTTCATTTGGATCCATATTCTCAATCGTATACTGCATTATTACTGTATTGAAATTTAAACCATCTCTTCTATAAACTTATTATGTGATGCTTCTTTGACTCAATCTCTATTTTTTTATAGAAATAAACACAGACTAAATATAAATTGCAGCCACTTGGCAACATTCTTGGACAAAGTCTTATCATGTATGAATGAACAGACAAAATTAGGCAACAAAAATTATTTTTTGTTGTTACAGATCAAATATGACCAGATACGCTTAATTCATCAAAATATCATTAATCTCATTTAACAAGTAAATAAAAGAGTTTAACTACTATCAAAATATAAAGAAGATGGGCTTTTATGAAACAGAAGTAAGGCAAAAGAAACATTCATTAAAGAACTTAATACTATGTGCCGGACACTTTTTATTACTAGTGGAATTACTAAATTTAAAATAAAATAGTATGGTACTATCTTAAAATAAACGCCTTCCAAAACCTAAGGGTCACAACCTAAGGTAACCAGAGTTTAGCCTGAATCTAAAGGGCAGAGTTTCATTTCTCAAAAGGTTTTTCGTGCATACAGATAAAGGAGCACTGAGCAGCTATAGAGCTCATAAGTCAAATAAATTCATTTTAATAATAATAAAATACTAAATTTAAAATAAACTACCCTAATACCTAATAAATCTAATTTTAGCATTACTGTAGACACCGAATGCAAATTCTACTGTGAATAAATACCACATTGTACGTAAATATATTACAACATATACACATGAAAGAATATTTAGTCATAGCACTTATATAAGAACAAATGTGGTGCTTGTTTTTTTAAAAAAGCAATATATAGCACTTGGTCTGACCAATGTAGAAGAATTTGTTATCTATTACCTAGATCATTTAGAAGTTATATCGGGTGAATTGTAAGTTTAGATTAAGATGGATCATGAATATGAGAATAGGCTGTTTAACAATATGATACAGATACCTGCTTTACTTAATTTATTATTTTTTGTATTTTTATGTGATTACATATTTAACCAAGTACAAATACAGTGTTTCTCAAAATGCCGTTTGATGTAAATTTAGGTAGGTACTTCAAAGGAAAATGTCTATTTATTAGAATAAATCTATCCAGATCTTTATGATCATCTATGTTAAAAAACAGAAAGCCTATTTTTAGCATTTTTCACTCTTCTTGAGGAGCTTCTGGGTCTTTCTTGTTCCAGTAACCAGCCGTCTCTTTCTTTCGAAAGAATTTTCCGAAATCAACTACCATATTTTTTTCTAATTGAGGGTTAGAAGTATAAAAGTTTCCAAAGTCTTCAATTGACAAATACCCTTTGTTTTCTTTATCAAAAAGTTTAAGTACGGCTTCTGCTTCCTCTGGATTTTCTTTTTGATTTATGATAAAGTAAATTTTTTCTAAATTGATTTTGCTAATCTTTTTAACTTTTTCTAAATCAAAAATATTAAAAAGAAATGCAATTCTCTTGGCCATAGGAGTCTTACTGCTGAAAATACTCATAAACTCTAAGTAGCTAGCAAAGCTAACTTTCTCAAATGAGTTCAGGCTTTCTAAATATGTAATCAACAGGGAACAGAAAGGGTTAGAGTAGAACTCTGGGATCAGCTGAAAGTCTAGAAAAGTGAGAAAATCTGTGTTGCTTCTATCAAGGTACTTAAATCTATCGAAAAGAACTTCTATTTCTTGAGGACTAAATAATGTTCTCCTTTGTAGCTCTACAAGTTCTTCTTTGCATAATCTTCTATTACTCCACATATTCATGCTAGGGCTAAAAATTTATACAAACAAAAATTAAACTTATTAAGTTTGTTATGCCTTTTAAGCTTAAGAATCCCATAGCACTTCAATATTTTTTCAACTCAAGCTTCTAAGACTTTTTGAAGCCGCTTACGCCTTTTCAAAAATACTTGTTTTGATATAACGATTGCAATGACCACTCCAATAACTCAAAATGACTGAAAATCCTAAAAACTCTAAAAATTAATATTTCAACAAGAAACATCCATACCATCATTCAATTGTATAAAAATGATTCTTTAAGATGTAAATTTATTATATTACAATGCTCTATTCCTTGTATATGTTCTATCATTAATTACCATTGCAGATATAATTAATAAAATAGTGATCTAATCTATGAGAAAGAAGATGGAATAGTTTGATATTAATTGAATCACCTAAAGCCAATTAAATAGTAAAACAATAACTATAATTATATCAAACTGTAACAAAGGTGTCTTATATTTAAAAATATTCATTAAAGTATTTAATGCGTTTCTCATGAACAAAAGCAAACAATCTTGTAAACCTTAAATAAATTAATAGAAAGGATTTGACTACTTTTATTACTCTTCTTCAATGGCCTTCCTGTTGTCATTGTGTTTAACTTTGGTTTATTTAGTGTTTTTTGGTTTTACTACCGTACTAAGCACAGGTATTTGACCCAGTATCTTACACATCAATTCTAGAGTAAAGTG
>JAVKTW010000063.1:0-10444 GCA_032191455.1 Microsporidia sp. MB | reverse complement strand
ATTTCACCGTGACCTCTTGGCTGAGCTCTTGGTCTCTTTCTTCTCCACGTCTATACTTTTAATATTTTATTTTTATTTTACCTTAAATTCCTAAGAGGCGATGATTCTTGTTAAATGACAACAATAATACTCTTGTCTGACATAAGAAGAGTAATGCAGATTAGATCTCACAGCATATCAATTTTTGAAGTTTTACGAATTACTAATAGGGGAATAAAAATAAAATGATTTTTAGCAAAGATTATTTCATTATTCTTTATCAAGCATTAATACTATCTATTCATATATCTATTTACAATTCCTATTTTCATATAACACAGACTATACGTTCTGATATATTAATGTTTTATGTTCTTGAGTATACTATTGATGTAAAGTATTTATAAAAAAATAAATTGATTGAAGGGTTACTAGAAAATATGATTTGATTGCTAATGAAATTGCTCTTAAGTACAAACGCAAAGTGAAAATTATACCATATGTGATGACCTGGGAGGGTTTTGTTATGAAATATCACAAGAAACCCAGAGATGAAATCGGAATTCATCCAAAGACTGAAGCATATATCCAATCACTAGTACTAAAGAAGAATGTGTGTATATCTCTTTTGATCGCAGGTGCGGTATCGAAGAGGAAGATGGCCATGAAGAAGCAGAAGAGCTAGTTAATAAGATTGATGTGACAATCTTGGAAAGAGAGTCAAATACCGCTCATAAGCAAAAGTAAAAATAAAACAATCTGTTAAACATTTAATAAATTAATATGTCTTATAGGGTTAAATCATACTTATTTTTTATTTTTAGCTCTATCATATGTATACTGATTTACTGTTTTCTTGGTACTAATTTCACTTTAAACTCTTGGATGAGATCTTGGTCCCTTTCTTCTCCAGGTCTATGGTTTAGAGAAATACTCTCTGGCGTCTTTCTGATAACTAAAGATTGCATATACTTTTCTACTGTTTTTAGCTCTTTTGATAGTACTCCTACATTTAAAAAGTGTACCATCCCATGGTTTTATTCTTGTTTTCATTTTTAGGGTTGACCTAGATGATTTGCAAGTACTTCGTACTTACGTTTCTTTTTATTTAAAGTAATGAGCTAGTAAGCACTGGTTATACCAATCTCAAAAATTGTTATCAGCTTGCTCTTCTTATCAAACACAACCATGTCTGGTTACAAGCTTCGATTTTAATTGCCGTGTTTGCTCTTGTAAAGTATTTACGTAAAACTACATTTAGCTAGTTTAAAGAATCTAAAGTATAGCTACTTTTACTTTTTAGAACCTTTGTCATAGCTTGTACTCAGACAATTATGCTAAATATTTCATAATTTCTAGAATTTCAAATTTACTAAATTACCTTTATTCTAAACCAACTCTAAGATATAAAGCCTTTAGAATACTAACAGCCATACAAAAGTTAAAACAAGATATTTAATAGGATTCTGCTATAATCTGTAGCATTTGATCGATTTGCTGGGTGCTAAGTTCTTCCAATCCATTCTCAGTAACAATACCAACCTGAATTTCGTTAGCTTCCGCATCTTTACCAATTGACTGGAGCAATGCAGTGATTGCAAGTAGAATAGCTGATTTTCTGTCTGCTTTTTTATAGTGTTTTTCAAGATATTTTGCCATTTTTTGGTAGTCTTCCCCTGAAGCACAAGCAAAACATGGATACTCAATAGCAGACATGTCAGTGTAGAATAACATTGGTGTCTTGCCTTCAAAACCAGCTATAGATGCAGCAAATGCTGGATTTCTATGGCTTGATTTCTGTATTTTTACTTGAAACTTATCAGCGAGTGATTTTGAAAATATATCTGGGCTTACTTTGCATCCCAGGTTGTATTCGACAGATGAGGCAAGATTGATAGCCCTATCAACGACATAGTCTATATCTGCTGGCAATCCAGTAATATTTAAATAAATGCCTGTTCCAACTTTAAAAATTGAATTGTGGGTTTCTGCCATTAATGGCATTTTTGGCACTTTTTTTGATACAAGGATGACCGAGTCTTCAGCGAGAACAGAAACTGTTTGGTAGCTGCTGTACACAGCTTCTAAGCCGTATTCTAGTGGCAATAGCTTTCCTTCGTTGTTAAAAACATAGTAAATTTGAGAAGAGATATCCATCCTGTGAGGGCTTAAACATTAGATAAATTTTTAAACATAGGAACAAAGGTTAAAATATTAAAACAAAGCGAATCTGAACAGTGGAAAATTTGAATTAGGTTAAGATAACCATAGCAGAATAGAAGTCTTTATGGATGTATAAAACAGCTATCTTTAATCAAATCACATCCAATTGAGATATTTACAAGGAGCACTTAACAGGTAAATAGTTTAGTAGTATGGTATTGAATCATCTTGTGAGTTCTTTAGAAAAAGATATGCAAATTTCGGTATCTTAAACAATATCAGAAACTAACCTTCTAGAATAGAAGGAAAAGATAATCAAGAAATTTTGAACTTAAAGAAGTTTCTTTGAATGATGCATTCTAGGATTGTACCATAGAACTTTTACTGTAATAGGCTTGTTACCAAGATTTCTTATTTATTTCAAGGTAAAATCATTATTTTTGTAAAGTGCATGTTGTTCCGTAATATTATGTTTTCTAAATACCCATTTTTTGCTTTATAGCTACTATTTATCATTACATCATCTCAGAACAGGACTTTAGAGAGCACCTTTTTTGACCACAGACGCAGTATCGAAGAGAAAGATAGCCATGAAGGAGCAGAAGAACTAGTTAATAAGACTGATGTGACAATCTTGGAAAGAGAGCCAAGTATCGCTCATGAGCAAAAGTAAAACAATCTGTTAAACCTTTAACAAATTAATTTGACATCATCTAAAATTAAATGTCCAGGTATTTATTTTATAGATCTTTTATTGTTTATTTCTACATCTAACTTATATCACTTGTCATATTTATAACACATTTTTGTGTTTAAAACTAAAACCTGCTACCTTATTTTTGCCACCTGATCCTTTTAGAGTTGTGAGTTAAAATAAGATCTAAAACTCATAAATCCTTTTTATTCTATTTAAATCACTTTATCTCATATACTTTAGTAATTCTATACCTTTTATAAAATACTTAAAGAGCTTAAGCTGGCAATCTTTAAGCATTTTATTTAATTACTATTTTAGTATTTGAAGGTAGTAACTTTCTATTGCTCCTATATGACTTCCTTCACTTAAACGCCACAAGTGAGGTTTTGTATTTAATTACCAAGTACCTATTATCTCAATATAGAAAATTAAAGGTTCATGTAAATATTTTAACTAGTATCGTTGAATAGCTCTGGAATAAACCTTTTTGTTAGATCTAAAGCATTTGATTTAATCATTAAACCTTCGGTAATATCAAACGATTCTTTGGTAAAAATTTTAATTCCTTTGCTTTGACAAAACTCTATAACCTCTTTAGAATGTGTTACAAATAGTGTAAGTATTTTTGCTCTTTTAAGAAACTTTATAAATCTAATTTGTAGAGAGGTTGAGCACTTTATTTCATCTACAATTACTAGCCTTAAAGGGGATACTGCAGTACCTGTATTTCCCTCAGAATAAGCTTTGTCTATTTTAGATCTAATAAAATGATTATCAAACAATTTGTTTTCATCTTTCACTTTCAAACTAACAGATGCTCCACAGTTCTTTAGATTTAGGTCGTTTATTTTTCTCTTATCGTCTATATACTGCTTTATGCTATCATAATATGCATTATTTTGCACCAACAACCCATCAGTTTGGTTATGTATCTTTAATGGTTTGAAAATACTGCTTATAGTAAGTTTTTCCATTTTCTCTTTTCTATCTTCGTTTTCGTATTCCCCTCTTGGCTTTATTAAAAATTCCTCTGCTTTTCCTTGATCAAATAACAAAACGGCGTTAGAGGTTTCTCCAGTTTCTACAAGCGCTTCAGTTGATTGAATAAAATGCGAGTGATCAAATATATAAAAAAAGTAGTTTAAATCCTCAACACTTGAGATGTAAAAAATTTGATCAAAATCTGGCATGCTTGATCCTATGCTGTTTTTTCGGTATCCAAGCTTTGTTAGCAGTGAAATATGGCATACGTTCCTCACGTAGCTTGTTTTCCCTGACATATGTTCCCCAGTAATAAGATAAACTGTGTGCTCATTAAATTTATAATCTAAGGCATTGTTGTTCTGAGCTGATTTGTAGAGCAACAAGTTACAACATCTATTTATTTCTATGCTCTTTTTTACTCTTTCCTGACAGTTTTTTTCATCCTTTAATACTCCTAAATTTTCGACCATGTTGCTGGGATAATCACTGTTATAGTGGCTTTGAAACGTCTTTATACTGCTAAAGTAATCTAATATGCTAACTAAAAGTTGCATAGACAATATGATATCTTTATAAATAGCTATATTTTGCAAGTAGCCTTTGCATATCCTACCTTCTATTTCGTATATTTGGTTTTTTATTTCCCGTAGAGTAATATTAAGATGCGAAATTTTGCTATTTGTTAGGAGATAGTGGTTTTCAGTTTCTTTATAAATATACAAGCCATCAAGGGTATTAATTTTACAAAAGAACTCTATTTTAGTAAAACCGGATGTTTCTGTTGAGGCTTTTTTATTATGATTTGCACTGTTGTGTAGATTTTTATCTATAAAGTAAGTATTTTCAATTTTATCTTTCAAAAAGTTAGTACTGTTAGTTTTTCCTGACATTTTTCTATCCTCTTCCATTTCATTGTTCTGTGCATATATTTTAAAGTCAGAAGCGACATTTGATGTATTTCTTTCTCTATCTATCTTGTTACTGGAATTACAAAAGTATTTCTTGTCCTTTTTATGGTGTATCTCATCTAAAAGTTTCTTGTTAGATTTACGTTTAATATCACTTGATTCATGCAACGAACTAGTTTTTGTAGATGCTGCAACATGGTTTTTAGTTTTATAAAATTTTGCATATGATAAAAAGCTACGTAATTTCTTTTTCTCAACTTTAAAACAATAGTCATTATCATCAGTAAGATGAATCTTCAAATTGAGATCTTTGATTTTACTACTACTAAGTATTTTTGCTACTTCATTTTTAATTTCATTAATTCTTAACTTATACATTGATCTTGAAAGATCAAGATATTGATCATATGAGTCAAAAACAATATTACACAGTGGATCTTCACAAATACCTAAGTCTGTTGTTGTAATTGTCTGATTTAAATCGGTCCTAATACTAAGTGATTTTGCTCTTTCCTTTAAAATATGCAAACTCTCTAAAAATTTTGGATTTCTATCCATAAACTGGTTTTCTTCTGTGTTAAATGTCACTGAGTCGTGTCGTTTATTGTTTGTGTCTAGCCGACTATTTAGATGTACATCCTTGCCATCAGCAACCATAGTTATGTCAAAGTCTGTAGTAGAATGGTAATTATCCATCATGGGATTTCTTATAGAAGTTGATTCTGTTCTGAAGCTATCTGAGTCCAATAAACTTTCCTTTAAATACCCATCATTTTCTGAGTTATGGGCTTCGCTGGTTTTCTGTTTTGATTGTGAGTCTAAAATATTAATGCCGCTCTCATTAATATTAGTTCTAACCTTAGTTCCAAATATGAAGCAGTTATATTTCGACAGTATTTTGATAATGCTTGCTAAAATATCAAGATTTTCTAAAATATTTTTAGTTCTATTGATATTTTTTTTATAATCCGAAATTGACTTTTCTTCCAATGATGTTTTACTGTAAATACTTTTCTTATTAACTTCGTGGCTTATTGAATTATTTATATTGCTTTCTGTAAAATTTTTTAATGATTTTTCTAATTTACCTTGCGTTTCATCAGATTCAAAAAATGACATATCATGATACTTTTTTAAAAGATATTCCATTTCTGAAAAATCATTCTTTGACATAACTCTAAACACAAAACATAGAGAGTTGAAAGCCTCGGTAGCAGAACAATATTCTATTTCTATTAGACCTAGAATATCACTTAAAGTCTTTTTAATTATGATTTCTGCGGTTAAATTAGAATAAAGAATTTCCATCAAGAGCTTCCCACCAATTTCTGTACTAGTAAGATCCACTGTTGCTAAAAATTGAGTTTTAAGCATCAATTGATCGTCAAAGTAGCATATACTATACTTGTTTTCAAAAACAATTACTTTTCTATGTAATTCAGTAATCATGGGATAATGACTAATTGCATCTACTGTTAATTCTAGCACATCTGTTGAGACTTTTTTGCTTCCTGTCTGAAATATTTCAAATCTAAAGCCATTAGCAGTAAGGTGCTCTAAAATACGTAAAAATGGATCAATTTTTTTATAGCTGCAGCTTTTTTCGTTAAATACTAAATCATAAGAAAGAGCTATAGTTTCCTCTAATAATAAATTTTTAAAAAACTTTTCGTAGCAGCAGATACTCATTTTGCAGCTTATAAAGTTTGAACCAAAGCTTAAAAAACCATTTTCTGCTGAAAGCTCAGAATTTTTACTTTCTAAAGATATACTGTTAGACTTAATGTTTAAATTGCTGTTTTCTTCATTAATGACGTTATTGTGGATTTGGTTAACCCCCATGAGATTAAAAATTCTTATTTTAAACTCCCTAGAGGTTCTACTTCTATCTAGTATAAGCATAAAGCATTCACAGCTGCCTTCTGAATTTCTAACTAAGCTGTAAACGCTCATGCATAAAAATAATTTTTTGTATAAATCTAGATTTTAAGCTTATTAAGCTTAAAATATTCCACAAATAATCAAACATTTGCATAAAGTTATTAATAATAAAATAACAGTCTGTTTATTATTAACCACTGCTAAGCGGATCAAACCTTTTAAAGTCATAGATTTCTCATCGTGTACAAAGATAAGTTGTTATAGTGATTTTTCTTTACAGATAAACACAACAGTGGAAGTGACTATTACAATTGAATGTAAATAGGATTTGCTTTTGGGACATTAAGTGGATCAAAGTACAGACCCGGTTTCTTGGGTCAAAAAAACATTATCAGAGAGATATAAAATACAAAGTTACAATTTGCATTATAGTCATATAAGAGTCTTGATCATTTTGTAAACTGAAACTGTAAAATAATTTATGTGATAAGGTGCTACGATAACGATCATTTAAGCTGTAAAGCTACCTTTCTTCTGGATCAAATAAATGCGTATTTCAAAGAACTGGTCGTAATTAAACAATATGATGTATCATATTCAATCTGTAAAGATGAATAGATATCAGAGATCACATAAAAATCATTTAGCAACATAGAGCCTAAACGAGCTTATTAAAGATAAAAGTACAACAAAGACGGTAGCAAAACATATGCCTTTGAATAGAAAAACAAACGGTATAGCTAATGGGGATAACATGTAATAACTTTTTATAATTTTAAAGTCTAATGAAGACTCCAAAGGCAGAACAAGAAGACAATAAGCAAGTCGTCACAGATTAAAAACATAAAAAGTGTAACCCTTAAATAAATTTATATCTAATGAAGACTCTATTTAATATAGTAATTACTTCTTTATTTTACAAATCACTAGCATTTGTTCGAGATATATCCTGAAAAACTTTATTCTGTTTTAATTTGATCTTAGTTTTTGGTATAAAACTCATTTTTTGAACTAAACTAATATTTAGTCGTGTGTTATGTTTCTTCTTATTCAAATATTTATAAAAATCCTGCTGTCCTGTAATTGTTGTATAGGAGCCTTTATATGTTTTCTATAATTTAAAAGGAGTTACAAGATGACTTGCAGTTTATCAAAGATGAGTAGCCTGATATAAATTAGGTTTTTGGGTATTTGCTAAGGCTTTGGAAACTGATGGTAAGACCAGCTAATTACGAGAACTTCCAAGATATAATACGTCATTTGCAATCATCTGGGATAACTTCATAAGATGGGAGTATAATATCTATGTGTTGGCATAGTTTCTGATATCAAAGTGACGTATTTGAATGTAAAATATTAATATCAGTTTAATGTATACAATTAAGTAAATATATAACAGTAAATAGTAATTGTTGACTATCGAAGGTTAGTCAACTGGGAATATATATTTAACCTAAATAAATTTATTAAAAGAAGCAAGACTTTTTTAGGTCTGTTACAACCTTCTTTCTGTCTTCTTCTACTTTTGTCTCTACTACTGGCACTTCATCGGGCTCTACCTCGTTACATAACTTAGGAATTTGTTCTACGGTATCTTCTTACCCTGCCTTTTTATAGTCAAATGAAATGCTCTCCATCGTCTTCTTAATAGCTATGTACTGCATATACGCTTCATTTATCGATGTGATCATGACTGACTAAATTTTTAAAATGTGTAATTTATCATAGTCGGAGTAAACATACCTGGTCTTTTTTAATAAAAAGAACATAAAAAGAATAGCATATAGACAGAAATAATTTTTTGTCATTTTATTAGCTTTCTTTGTCTTTAAGTCTCCCAAAGCTATTATGTCAGTCCTATCTTTAAGTAGGCTGATCATACTAAAAATCTGGGCCAGGATATCCTTTAAATTGATTTGTAACTAAAGAGTCTTAATTAAATAAATTATTAGTCAGACTGAAGCCTCTTTTGATACGTTTAAGATTCTTTATCACTTTTTGTATGATATAAAATATCTCGGATTAATAAAATTTTTTTATACACCTCCTTCAATGCTAGGAAAAAATGACTTGCTGTGTCTAAAATTTCTTAGGAGAGGCGTATTTTGTGATGAAATAATTGTAACTCAAACAAACGCCGCTGTAAGAAGTCTTTTTTACCTAAAGGCAATAAAGAAATCAAGAATAGCATCAAACAGTGTGGATTACAATATGGTTATGACCGAGCTGATGATAAGATCAAATATTCGCCACCCCTTCATTTTAAATCAGATTATGGTTCTTCAAGACTTTGACTATCTGTTTCATCTATCCGAATATGCTCCAGCACAGCTAATGGACTCCAGAATACTTCCTTCTCTGTTCTCACCTATTCAACTTAGATTTTATGCAATTGAGATTTTCATGGGTCTAAAATACCTACATAGCAAACACCACATCTACACTTACCTGTCTCCTCAGAACATTCTCCTTGATAAAAATGGACATGTAAAGCTTAACTATAGCTTTTGCAATAGCCTTTGGGACAAAGGATTTAAATACCATGAGGAGTTTTTATATGTTCCGCCAGAATATTTTCAAGAAGGAAAGTTCAGCATGTTTTCTGATTACTGGTCTCTTGGAAATATTCTTTATAAACTGCTAAATGGATACAATTTTTTTGAGATTGACTCTTTAACTGAAGAAGAAAAGAAAATAGACAACCCAAATGACTTTTTCAGAGTGTTTAAAAATAAAACTAGAAGAGCTGAAGTTACTTTCAGGAACACCGATGATCCTGATCTTGTAGATTTTATTACATTCCTACTAACGACTGATCTAAAAGCTAAATTTAAAGACATTGACGAGCTTGAAAGGACTATTGAAAATCACCCAATATTCTCTACTTTTGACAGGGAAAAGCTGTTAAATAGAACTGAAGTCGCACCTTTTAATTTTAAATTGCCAGTATTTGAGCTGAAAAAGTCACCATTACTGGGATCAGTATTTACCAATGATTTTATTGATGGAACAAGAGATGGTTATGGATTTACATTTAAAAGATACACAAGCACAGCTTTTCTCAAAAAGAAAGCAAAGACTATTGATTTTTTGTTTCAAAGGCCTTCTATGCCGAAAAGACGTCTTACCAAGCAACAGAAGTTTGATCTTTCTAAAACGCAAAATCATAGATAGAACTGGTCTTTAATTAACAAGAAAGCTTCAGTAATTTAGTTTTTCAAATTTTTTGTGTAGTAAATTCAACCAATTCATATATCACCTGAAAGTTATAAAAGAAAGTAAAGTATCATTTGTTTAAAATCTCAATTAATAAGCTATAGATTTAATATATTTTTACTCAAATATTGTAAAGACATAAATATCCATATGAAAATGCGGGCTGTAATTATTAAATTTATTCTTTTTTAGAATTGTAGAAAATTTTGAGTCTTTTTGGATTTCAGTAGCTCAGAAATTTTCCATTTTTTATTTCATACTTTTTCACAAATACTTTTGATTTTCGGTTTTGCAAGATGACCAGATGGTTGTTTTAGGGTATTACTTTTAAAATATCCGAACGCTAAGTTAGCACCCTAAACAGGGGTTTAAAGCTATTAAATGCATCATATCAGGTAGTGTTGTAAACAAAGACTTATTAATTTATGTACCAACTTAGATCTATTAACACAAGTAGAGAATGAAAAAACTCGAAAATATGATTTAATAGCAAACGAGTTAGCACTTACTTATAAATGCAAGGTAAAGATTATTCCATATGTAATGACCTGGGAGGGATTGGTTACGAAATACCACAAGAAGCACAGAGAAGAAATCGGTATACAACCACGTACTG
>JAVKTW010000062.1:0-10488 GCA_032191455.1 Microsporidia sp. MB | reverse complement strand
TGATACTCCAGCTAACTAGTTAAAATAACAACTTTTACCCATAAATAAATTACTTATATTAAGTACCTTTAACCTTGTATTTGCGGTTTTATTCTAAGTTTTACAGGTCCTTGATGCTCTTTTATTCTCTTTAAGACCAAATATCTAAATAACTTACATTCCCAAGATTCTATAATGTACTAGTGGTTAGAAATAAGCTTGTTGACAAATACCATCTCATATCTTCTTTGTATTATCTATAAGAACTTGCAAAGCTCTTTAAGGTTATTACTTTGCACACTCTTCCATACCTATTTAGAATCCCAGATAACTTCCATCTCATATATCTTTCATATTATTTCTTGGCTACCCCTGAATAAATGAATATGATTAGATATTGTATTCAAAGGTATTTTAATTAAGTCTGTAATTCAGCTATTCAAAATCAACTGAGATTTGAAGCATCAATTTAGTTCTGCTAAGGCAACTTTAAAAATGTGCCAGCAGTAACATGAATTGCAAGAACAATAGATTATCCCATCTTCTCTGATTAGCCTAAAACCATCAACTTCAAAGTATCTAATTCCTTTGAAGTCTTTTAATGTTATAATAGATCTGTCTAATCGTTCTATCTCATCACCTATGCACAGATATACCATCTCTCTATTTATTTTCTCCAGTAGCATAGGCTATAAAATTTTTAGTTTTATCTAGGTTAAGACACCTCTAAGTGTTAGACGTGACTTTACGAATACCTAGAGTTTAAACGTAACTAATCAAAACATAATTTAGAAGTTAAGCTAGTATGAGCTAATTAATTTTTGTTAATAAGTTATTGTTTGACTTATTAGTTTGTGTATTAGATTAGACTTCTTTTAAATATGCGTCTACATTTACTACCTAATACCTCTACTGTTTCTCAAGTATTACAATCTTTCAATTATTTAAGTCTTGTCTGAGCGGATGATCAATAATTTGTTTATGTGTAAAGGCTGTTATTTTACTGATTAGCTAGAGTATCAGCTTTAGCTACTTCTGAAGATGCTTCTACAATTTTACTATCAAACATCATCTTATATTTAATAGTACAATCCCATATTAAGAATAATTTGTTTATGTGTAAAGGCTGTTATTTTAATGATTAGCTAGAGTATCTGCCTTAACTACTTCTGAAGCTGCTTCTACAATTTTACAATCAAACATCTTATTAAAGATTACAATCTTCTTCAATACCAATCTTATCTAAGTAATATTCATATAGTCTTCTCAAGCTCTAGAGATTGAATATACACTTCAGTACGTAATTGTATGTGTCTTCTCTGAATGATGTTCATTTAGCTTCATTAAATATTATTGACTTTGTCCCAATATGGTTACCTGGTCGTTTATCTTTTTCTTTGACGAGCCTTTGTAGAATTTCGTATAAATCGAATCAGATGCATAAATATTAAGCAATCTTCATTTCGTATATACCAGTAAGTGCTACTTTTTTAATTGTACATAATAATCGTTCATTTTCTATTCTTGTAATAGGTCTATCTTGCTTAAAAGTCAAGTACTGTAGATTTGAGATGAAATTTATTTGATTTTAATTTAGAAGAAGCACTGGTACATAGATTTAATTTATTTCTAGGTTTAATAAATTATTACTTACTTTGTTTTCAGTAGCAGTCGGCTATCTCCAAGTTTACCATCTCAATCCCTAGCCATTCAAAATATCAATATAAAAAGTAAATGCATCTAGATTGTTTACATGAACTTAAGAGTAGAAATAGGCAGATTTTGCTATAGCGCCTATGCCTGGAAACATTATTAAGATAAATGATGCGGCTCTGTTTTATTCAAAGCTTGTACCGCAATTAAAAAGTAGATCCAACTGCATTTTTGCTGAATCAGAATAAAAATTAATCAAATGGCTGAAATTCAAGAACGTAGTTGCAAAATTAAAATTTTTTTATTTAGCAACTAAAGTGTATCAGAATAGAAGAAAACCCTAATAGTGAGTAAAGCATTTAATGGATCTTGTATTAGTACTAGAACCAAGAGAATTTAAATAGAGTGTGTTGCACTGATGACCATAAACTTATTCCAGCTAGGAAAAAATAACCTAGAAATGAAGTGTAAAAAGAGTAGTCATCCAGCAAAAGGTAAAAAGACATTTAGAGATGCATAAGATTAAAGTTGGGAGTTCAATGGTGACATCAATTGATATAACAAGGACATAGAATAGTTTTATATAAAATTACATAAAATAAGAACTTTGAATTAAAAAGACTAGTCGGAAAACACTTAAACCATACCACAAGGGCTGTCTATCATCAGTGAGCAAGCTCGGATTTCCATAAAGGTGTAAGTGTGCTTGTTCGTCATCCTAGCCGTAATTAGTGCAAAACATATAGTTTTGGATATGACAGTTACTAAACAAATGATTCTGAATAGTATCCTCACATGGGGTAAAAGAATTTTTTTAAATTTATAGAAAAAAATTTCTAGAAATTTTAAAATTTTTCATAATTTCTGTCTTTTAAAACAAAGAAGTAGTATCTAGGCTTACTTGCAAATACTGTATTCAATCTTTTTAATTATATAATATGATAGCACTATTCGATAATAACTTAATAGAAATACATTCCTATTAATAACCTATAACATGCCTTTGGTCATAGCAATTCCAAAGATATCAAGTAGTACGATACATTAGAAAAAACAATATGGATAATTTTACTCGACTGTAGTAGGTTCAATACCTAATCTTTGCAATAATTAGAGCCAGATGAAACGTATTTGAATCTAAAATAGATCATAAGACGGCAAGAATATTGTCTAAAATATAAATGAAGCAATAGTTTAAACTTTGACATGAACTTTTTACCAGAACATCGCTTCACCGATGTCGTGTTCTTGTATTTACTAAAATCACACTTTTTATTTACAAAAGCTGGTTAAAAAATTTTTGATCTGAATAAGCTTATCTACGTCTAATTTAAATTTATTAATTTGCTATTGTATTTTTTTAAACAGAAAATATTCATAAAGAGGCTTAGATTGAACCTTGTCAATGTCTTCTGCATCAAGGTTATTTACAAGCCTATTTTTATAGTCAAAATCCTTAAAATCTAAGTTGTACTTTACCTCTAAATCTTTAATAATCCTGGCGTAAGATGGCAGATATCTGGTAATTCTTGCTAAAAGAAGCCTTTGTACAAGAGCAAAGGTTCTACTCTTTGACTGTTCAGTGTCAATGAAGTAGTTTTTGACAATCGCAGGGATTTTTTCAACATCATCCAATCCAAGTTTAGAATTTAATGGAGAAACTACTTTGAAAAGCGCATTTATCACTCTATGGAAGTCAAATCCACTCTCTTTGTAAACTTCATAAATAGTAATCATTCCTTCAAGGCTTGATCTAGTATCAGCAAGCGGAAGATTCTCAATCATAAGAGTATAAAGACCTTCATGAAACTCTTTTCTTATAATTTTTATAAATTTTTTAACTCCGAGGAACGTAGAGTGCAAGCAAGGAACATTGCGTGTTTTAAGAATTGTAAAATAAAGCCGTTGTATTGCATTGCATGTCCTGATATAATTTTTTTCGTCAAGTGGCTTTAGAGAGTACTCCTCTTGTTCCCTATTCTGTTTCTGAGCCTTAAGTCTAACCTTTTCTTCTTTCTTCTGGTTCTTATCAATAATAAATTTTTTGGCGAAAAATCCTTTACCTGCTTTTTCCTTCTTTGCGTTTTTTCGCTGTTCTATTTTCTCCTTATCATAGTATGTTTCCTTCTCAACTCTTATTTCAACACATCTCTCAAGATACTTAGATTCCAACATTGCCTCGACGACTCTATAACTAAACCTGTAATCAAGGCACTTGTCAATAATCATAAATACTGTCTCCCCGTTCACATCATTCTTAACACGATCGATAAGTGTTTCAATGCAGAACTCACCTGTCGCATTTCGCTTATTAGTTCCAAGTAGGACTTTAGCAATCAAGCGATCTGAAAAGTTGAAGTGATCAAGTGTAGAGAGCAGCTCAGCTGCTGCTCTATAGCTTTCAAGAATGTCAGAGGCACAAAGTTTTTTCAAATATGTGTTATATTGCTGTAATAGTTCTTTGTCAAATTTAGATACTTTTATTTCTTCATTACGATGTTTAACTTTTTCAGAATGTATACGAATTTTATAAAGTGGAACGATGAATTTGAACACCTTAGCAAGTGATAAAAATACCAAACCATCTACATCTTTTATTTTAAGCAGTTCAGATATTTTTTTGACATTGTTTTCTGGACATTTGAGAATTTCTGTACAATATTCAGCAATCTTAGCCTCCATGGGATTATTAAAATTTTTAAAAAAAATTATAAAATTTTGCCTATGAAAGTTGTTTTAGACACAAATAATATCATTAAGAGAGAGATTCCATTAGATGGTGTTGTAGAAGCCTACATAACTAGTTCTGTGGAGAAAGAAGTAATAGATAAACACAGTAGAGATTATAAGGAATCATTAGGCTTTCTCATTACGGTAAGAGACCCTAACCAGGAGTACGTTAATCAAGTTAGATCCAAGATTAACGACATGATACACAATCTTAGTAGCGTTGACATTGAAGTAATAGCACTTTGTCTAGAACTTAACGATGAATTGAATGATGAATGGATTAGCACAGAAAACTTAGATGACAACAGACAAGTAAGATGTCTTACCAAAGACAATGGAATGAAACAGGTTTTGAATATTTTTGGATTATTAGATGATTTGAATTTTCAAGAGAAAAAATTTAAAATGAGATGTTATTCATGTTTTCAAATATACGACACACATGTTGATTTTTGTAAAAACTGTGGGTATAGCACTATTACAAGGGTGTCTGTCATCGATACTGCAGATGGAGAGAAAGTTCTTTTAAGTAAGCACTATAGACCTTCACCCAAGACTTTGAAGAATAAAAATGGAAAACTTATTGAATCAGAAGATCAAAAGGAGTATGCACAGTATATAAGAGAGAAAAATAGAAATGAAAGAATCAGAACAAATGCAAAGTTTTTTGAATAAATGAAAGATTTAAAGCACGGAAATTGTTTATTAAATTAGTTTGATATTAGCCTAAGACAATTATACAAATTTAAAAAAAGTCGATTGTGGCATCGTAAAGAGATAGCACGGTTAGTTTAAAAGATCACAAATAGTATTTGCTGAATTGATTGCCTCTGCATGATGAGTACCCGAAATACCACAAGAAGTACAACGTGAAATCGGTATACAACCACGTACTGAAGCGTATATTCTATCACTAGTACTTAAGAAGACTATATGAATATTACTGAGATAAGATGTAGAGTCTTGAAGAGGATTGTAAGGTACAAGAAGATGTTAGAAAGTAAAATTGTATAAGCAGCTTCAGAAGAAGTTAAAACTGATACTCCAGCTAATTTGTTAAAATAACAACTTTTACCGATAAATAAATTATTAGAATAATAGACCAGTTAAGAATCTGTGTTAGTTATCATTTGTATTTTGGTTATGCTATTACTTATCATATCATTAGATTACTCTATATAATTTACAAAACAACGAATAGTTTTCTTCCTGAGAACTTTTAATCAGTTCAAGATCAAATATTGTGTATTGGTAGTCCTCTACGACTATTTCTGAGAAAAAGGCATCGTTGAGTTCTCTTTCGTCGTTTATAAACGGACTTTTGGTGTAAATTTTGATAAGGTCATATTTCTTAAGTTCTATGATCTTTTTCAAATGCTTGCCAAAGCAGCTGATATGGTAATTAAGATAGACCGATACCTTCTTTGTATTACCTTTAGGAGAATAGCATATTCTAAATTTATCTTTTGATATTAAAAAATAGTTAGTTATTTTCTTTTCTTCATAGACTTTTTTATTATAGTTATTGTCTTGGAACATGGGGTAATTTGGAGGGAATTCAATATGATAAAAAATGGATAAGGGTACTTTAAAATCAGACGATTTAGCAAATTATGCTTTTATAGTCTCAACAGCTGCTAGTTTTCAATACGATTGTCTTGAGTTCGTTAAGTTTTGTTTTATGGTTTGCAAACTCTATCTAAAAAACTTGTGATCTTCAAATTGGTAGATTGATCAAAAATGAAAAAATAAAGTAACGTAAAAAATAAAATTTCTTAAATATAATAACAATCAAGGTTCTCATAGAATTCTAATTAAATCTTTTTGAGAGGCTTCGAGCAGAGAAATAACTCTGACTCAAGTAAGTTTTAACAACCTAGGACTATTAACACAAGTAGAGAATGAAAGCACATGATTTGTTGCAAACGAATAGGCTTTTCTTACAAAAGCAAGCTAAAAACTATTCCTATATTGATTTATTTAAACTAGTAGTAAAATCACACAAGAAATATCCAGTAGCCGGTATACAGCTTTGTGCTAGAGTATATATCTGGTCACTATTACCTAAAGAAACTATATGAATATTACTTAGATTAGAAGAATAGTCTTAACAAGGATAGAAGGTTCGATGATAAGTAGAGATCTTATCAAAAAAAGCTGTAAAATTAGCTTTAGACAGTCAAGACTGATATTCTAGCTAAACAGTTAATACTATATAAATAAAAGTATTGAAGGGTTGGTGGATACTATTTCTTTTTCTCAACTTTATCAGGTGTATCCTAGTTTACTTCTTCCTTTACCCTGATCGCTTTGTAATTTAAGCTTGACCTCTGGAGTGAGTTCTTGGTCTCTGTGCTAATTGACTATAGTTGAGGGAAACGCTCTATAGAGTCTTTCTGACAATTAAATATTGCTTATTTGCTTTAATTTTATTACTGATTCTTGGTTCTTTGAAGTATAGCTGGTGCGTTTTGGTGACTATACCATCCCATGTAATTACTAATAGAATAATTCCTGTTTTCATTTTGTAAGTTAAAAGGGCAACTTTTACTTATAAAATTACTTCGTGATTGCATATTCATACACATGTAAGTAGAATTTTTAAGATTTATTTTGATTTAATTTAAATTTTCTACTTCTTATACCAAAAATCAAAACCTCATTTTATGATTAAATCACTTTATAAAAAACGTTATTCCTAATTTGAAAGACTTTTCTATTGACTGACTAAAGATTCAGTTTACTAACTGAGAATCATTTTCTTACTTTTGGCTGTTTATTTACTTTTGAAAAATAAATAATTCACATTGAAAATAGGATTTTAAATAAGACAAAACCTGTAGCAATAAATAAAAATAGATTTGGTTATTTGATTGAAATTGCATGTTTACTCTATTCGTTTTTTATTAAATTGCTGTTTTGGAAATTTATTAATTTATGACCCCATGATCAGTACGACCAAAAGTGAGATTAATAAAGGAATTAAGGTTCAAGAGCTGTACAATATCATAGTTGAAGCTTTAGAGATAATTAAAAAGAGTATTGTAGTTTCTAATGATACACAAGAAAATCCCTTCTTAAGTACCAGCAGTGAAACTTTTGAACCTCTGGGCGAGATCAGAGCGATAGTTAAACAGAACATTGATGTATTTGAAGATTTGGAAACTGATGACATAACTAAAATAATAATTATGATAAAGAGAATTTGTGATGATACAAGGGTGATCTACAACAAGCAGAGAAACTTTTTGAGCCTTATCAAGCCTTCTAGTATTCAAAAAGCTAAGTCAAGTAAAGATAAGACTAAAAAAAGCAGCTCCAGTGAAGAACTTATTGAATTTGATGGAACGTCCAATGAAAACTACTCATTAACAACAGAATTTACAGTAAAAATCAGAGAATTTCTGATGTTTATCAAGGAGTTCTATGGAGTATATAATTTCTCAATTTCTCCTGTTCAAAGCATTCGTGTATTACTTATGGGTAATATTTGCAACGCCCCAGGATCTAATGGTACCAACAAAAGAGTGAAAAAAGGAGGTGAAAAGATCAGGAATTTAACTGTAAATGACAACATCCAAAATACTTCTAAATCTAACGTGAACATTGATTCTGAAGATAAAATAGCCAATTTGCAGATAGCTGATAATGATAAAAGTACAGCAAGCAAAGAAATATTGCAAAGGTTAAATGATATAAAAAGTGTATCTACAGAAAATAATAAACAAAACAGCTTTGATGAAGAAAAGAAGATTTATAAACATTCAAAGGATAATAACAGTTCCAATAACTCTATTTCATCATTCACCTTATCAAATACAGACTTGGATCATATTGAGTCAAGGTCGTATATTCAGAATCAAAAGATAGATTTAGCTAATATTTCAGACTCTGCAGGCCCTTATGTCTTTAACATTTTTAATGCTCTATTTAATTTTCAAAAGAACAACGCAGTAACCTTTTATGAAGTGTCTGCAATTTTCAATCTGACAAGGACATTTTTCAACGATTCACTATTCATAGCAAGGATTTATAAAATTATTGTAAAGGAATATGTTCTTTATATACTTCGAACATACCAAGGATCTACTAAAATAAGAGTTTTTGAGAGTATACCTAAAAGTATATTAATACAGGGCAACCGCCTGTCTGAAAATGTAGATTTTGAAACTAATTCATTTACAAATAGCTTCAAGACATCACAAAATGACAAAGAGCATGATCTGTTACCTATGGATCTAAATAGCAAACAATCTAGAGGTAAAGTTGAACAAGACAAAGATCATAGATCAAACTATTTATTATTTGATGGAGTAGATATTAGTAAATGCAAAAGGTATATAGAATTATATACATCATTAGTAGCAAGGTGTTGTAATGCATTTAATGGCGCTTTTTTGGAGCTTTCTTTGGGACTCACAGATCTAAACAAAGCTATATTTGTGATGATATCAATAGTTAGTAATATGGACTCTTCTTACTTTGCTAAGCATTTTACGTACAGAGAACTATTTTACTGTGCCATAAGGTCGATATATGGCAAGCATCATCAAAAAATTCTTAATAACGAAGATTTTGTAGATATAGTAGAATCTCTTATTAGATTTAAATTAAATTGGAAGCTTGCTGATGAGAATAAGCTATTTTCCATGAACAAGATTTATCAAATCTACTTTAAATCAGATTATACTAGATTCATAGGCAAAATTAAAAACACCAAAACTGATGTGTACAAGAGTCTCTTTTACAGATTCAACTATCAGATATGCAACAGGGATCTTAAAATTAGACTACCAAACAACAATTATGGGTTATCTAAAAATGAGTTTTTAGAGCCCAACGAAGAAGACAGTAGCAGAATTCTCATAACAAATGTTGTGCATAACACTCCGAAGAACAACAAAACAACAGAAACATATGCATTTTCCCCTTTCAGTAGAAGAATAGGAGAAAAAACTAAAGACAAAGATGGTTTCAAGAGTAGTCGCAAATTGAGGTTCAATTAATAAATAGATCGCTAAAAACTTATCTAATTAATTTTTACCATAAATTTTGTGTATTTCAAATATCTAAAGAGAGAAGAGAGCATCTTATTTAAATAAAGGATAAGAGTGAAGGAAGATAATGGAGCTCAAATAAGTAATGTATTTAATATAATAGAGCCTTTACAGTGTCTGAAGAGACAAAGATAGAACAAAAAATAGTTGTAAAGGTGTAATTGAAGAATAGTGAGAGTATTATACCCTTAAATAAATTAAGAACATTTCATACATCTAACTAAATAAACAGAGATCAACTAGTGGTATTAATATAGGAATAAACCCAGAGTATCAGTTTGTTCTTTCTGTCATTAGACGCTTTGTATAATCTATGATCTTCTATTTATCTGTGAAATTTGGTCTAAAATTTAATTAGCAGACTTATCAAGTAGTTTTGATATCTTTTTACATTTTAATCTATGCGATTAAAATAGAGCTGATATCGATCAATTTATTTTAGGGACAAACTGTTATTTTATCTAGTCAGCTTTAAATACTTCAGAAGCTAGTTCTTTGATTTAACTTGTTAACATCTTCTGGTACTTCTAAATTCCTTTAAAACACTGTATCTATCCTAACTAATGTTCATACTGTGTGATTAAGTACTAGTAATTTAATATTGGCTTCAGGACGTAGTTGTATCACTGTATCTATCCTAACTAATATTCATGTTGTGTTCTTAAGTACTAGTAATTTAATATTGGTTTAAGTACGTAGTTGTATACTAATTTCTTCTCTGTGATTGAAAGGGTATTTCGTAAATAACCCATATTAATTTACATATGGAATAATCTTTACCTTATATTTGTAACTAAGTGTCTACTTACTTGCCATTTAATCATAGTCGTTCCTTCCCTGCTTGTGTTAATAGGACTAGATGGTTATCATAATTTTTTTATGGGAGAAGTTGTTACTTTAACTAATTAGCTTGAATATCAGCTTTAACTTCTTCAGAAACTGCTTCTACAATTTTACTTGCTAAGTCTTCAATCTCTACTTGTACCTTATCCTCTTCAAGACCCCGTCTCCTATCGAAAGAGATGCTCTCAAAAGTCTTCTTAAGTACTAGTGATTGGATATACGCTTC